>WOXC01007260.1:0-106630 GCA_011680675.1 Gymnobelideus leadbeateri | reverse complement strand
TATTCTTGACTTTTAGGAAGGATAATCATTTACAAGTTTAGTAATCATTTCATTCTTCAAGACAATGGAAACTTCAAAAGGAACTGCTATTTTGAATGCAATTCTGACCAACAATGAGGAACTTTTGACAAGTTAAAATGGTAAAAACCTTGAAAAGGAAATAGGCACACCACTGTAGAGTTTGTGATAGATAGAAAGGGGAAAGTGTCCATAGTCTAACATTCAGTTTAGATTTAGGAAAAGCAGATTTTTAGGAGTAGTGAGGAAGTATCAGTAGGATCTGATGGCCTAAAATACTACAAGAATTGTCAATCCAAGAAGAATAGGAATAAAATTCTGACAAGATAACAAACACAAAGCGGGTACTACTATAAATAGACCTATGTGCCTGCACATGGAGCTCATTTACCAACCTAAAGATGTGTCCAGGAGATAGAAGCAAAGGGAGACAACTTAGGAGTACAAAAGGCCAAAGAAGGCAGAAGATTGCTGCTTGGTTTAGGCTGAATGAGGAGAATCAGTGAGAGAAAAAGCAGAATTATTTAATTCTTTTTCCTCTGCTTTCTCTAATAAGGAGAATCTCCCGAGCAAGAGGGTAAAACAAAAAATGATTAGGAGGGACTTGAACTCCAACATAATTAAGAGGTTAAAAGAGAAACTAGCTGCCGGAAATAAGTTCAAGTCAGCAGGCCCAGACAAACTATAGACACTAGAGTATTAAAAAAATTGATGAATATGATTGCTGGGCCACAGTCACTGATCTCTGAAATGTTGAGGAGAACAAAAAAACTGCCAAAGGTAAAGATAGTCAAATGTTGTCCTGATTTTCAAAGAGGCTAAGATAACTTATTCAAACTATATGTCAGTGAACTTGACTTTGATTATTGCCAAATTCTGACACACCATCAAATAGATGATTTGTAGGCATTTATAAAGGGACCTGGAGTCACTAAGAGCCAACATGGTTTCATCAAGAATAGACTATAGCTTTCTAATATAATTTTCTTTTGAGAACAGGGTTTTATATTGTTAAATCAAGAAATGCCATAGACAAAGCAAATCTGGATTTCAGCAAGGTATGAGACAAGGTTTTATGATACCCACACAGACAATTTTTCTATGTTTCTAGGACTAACTCCTAGGGATAAAAAGGTGATCTATCTCTCCCATTCACTCCCCAACATTTAGCAACACGTTCTCTAATGAGAATAGTTATGTGTTAAACATTACCCCTATGCCACTAAAGGAGACAGGTAGGTGGCACAGTGGATAGAGTAGCAGGCCCAGAATCAGGAAGACTAATCTTCATGAGTTCAAATCTAGCCTCAGATACTTGTTAACTGTGTGACCCTGGCCAAGTCACTTAACCCTGTTTGCTTCAGTTTCCTCATTTGTAAAATGAGCTGGAGAAGGAAATGGCAAATCACTCCAGTATCTTTGCCAAGAAAACCCCAAATGGGATCACAAAGAGTCAGACATAGCTAAACAACAAATCCACTAAAACTGAAAGGAAAACATGACTCATAATTCACATATATTCTAGCAGGTTTGTTGTAGGTTTGACTTAGAACCATCTGGCTCTCAGAAGAAAGTGAGTAGAAGGAACAGAATGATGCCAAGGTCCCTTTGGTGGGTACTTCTAGATTGAGAGACATGTTCCTTTTGGCCTCTAGAGTTTCTGTTTTTTCAACAGCCTTCTCCACACCAATCAATTCAAGCACTACCATCCATGTGAGAGAATGATGAGACAGTAGCAATGAGACTGGAAGCTGGATTACTCTTATTTATATAGAGTAAAATCTCTATATGTTTCTACAAGTTAGTCTTTTCTAAAAGACTAGAATTTCTAATTCTAATATGGGCTAATGATAACACAGATCATTTCAGGATTCACTGAATGGCCAGACCCAGTTAGTCATTAAGCATTTGTTAAGCACTTGCTGTTTACCAGTAACTGTACTAAGTGCTGGATATGCAAAGAAAGGTAAAAAGCACTCCCTGCTCTCAAAGAGCTCACAGTCTAATGGAAGAGAGAACACACTTAACCATGACTAATAGAACAATGTCACTATAGTCTGCTCTTATGAGTCCACATCTTTATTACTATGGTCAATTCTGGGCACCATGTGTTAGCAAGGGCAAGGACAAACATGGTATGGAGGATAGAATGTTGGGCTTGGAATGAGGAAGACCTGGTCTCAAATCCTGCCTCAGACGTTTATTAGCTGTGTGACCCTGGGCAATTTGACATAATTTCAAGGCTCAACTAAAGTTCTGCTTCCTCGATGAAGCTTTTATTTCCCAACTGTCTCTGTCCATGATGACTATTCTGTTGCTGTTTGTCCTTCCTTTCCGAAGAGGACCAGTAGCATCATGGGATGATGTTTTGACTTGCATGTGTAGTGAGGATTTAAGTGAGGAGAGTTGCACAAAGTCGTCAGACTCACTTTCTTTTCCAGCGTCATTGAAGTCCAGTGACAGGACAAAAGTCAAGACAACTGGCAATGGCCTAGGATGCAGTGGATGACCTGGTCATCTTTGAAGGCTGATGAAGCCCTATGTGCTCCACAGCAGCTGTTTTCAGCCACCTTCATGGCCACTGAAACACATTGTTCTCATCTATCCGTTCACCAGGTGAAGTTTGCACATGCTTGAGGTAGACAACCTCCCAAACTGACTGACAGGTTTGAGGCCCATAGGCTATTCTCAACCTGGTTAATCCATCTGCCAAGATGGTTTACCAGGGCGGGACCCTTGGCATGTTATAGCTTATCAAAGATATATAGACAATGAAACGATATAAGATCAAATAGACCAAAATAAGAGCAATAAGACCAAAAGCTACGATGGCCCAATAGAAAGGTGGTCAAAGACTGTCTAATCAAAATACTTTTCGTCTGTACAACCATCCTGGCACTTGCCAACATTCAGGTCAGCGCTAATATGTAGATTGCCTTCTACTGGTTTTTAAGTTGCTTCATAGAATCCCAAACTGGGACTGTCAAATTTGGGATAGGTCTCAGAAATACCTTTGTCCCAGCCCTACTTGCTGCATAAATCCCTCCTACAAAGGACCTTTCCAGTAACTGTCCAACCTCTGATGGAACAGCACCAGTATCAAGGAAAGCTGCCAACCAAAACTCCATATTCCATCTTGAAAGGCCACATATCATTAGGAAATTCTAACTGAAACTGACCTGGAATCCACTTCTCTGTGATGTCCATTCATTGGTCTTCATTCCACCCCCTGAGATGAAGCAGAATAAGCCCAGTGATTCTTCTCTCACAATAAACTTATATACATACTTGAAGATAGTACTCATTATATCCTATTTCCTCCTGGCTACACATTCCCACTCCTGGTTTTGAATAATTTTTTTTCTTTTTCTTTTATGAAGTGTTTACAGTACCTTATTATAAAATAAGGGTTATAGTCTCTGCTGGCCTTTATATGTTGTCTGAAGTTTCCACAAAACTCCCCAAAAAAATCTCATTTAATTTCTTATGCTGACCCATGATATATCAAAACTATGATAGGGAAAGTCATGATGTTGAAGGGATAACTGTAATACTCTTCCTAAAACATGGTGCTCAGAACCAAACACAACACTCTAGATAGCCTGATAGTGGCAATTACATAGGAACAATCATTTCTCCAGTCCTGGACATCTTCAATACTGACAAAGACTGCATTAAGATTACTAGAACTAACACCTCCAAACGAGCAGTTTCCCCTTCAAAGCAGTCATTTTGGGAGATTACCATCTTTATTATTGTTGGTTTCTTCCAATGATACCACCATTCCAGTCATGATCAAAAGATTCTTGGAACTTCTCTTTGTTTTTTACTTCCAGAGCCTGTGGCATATTCCTCTCAATGCCCTCAGTGGCAGCAAATTTTTATCCTTTGAGGATGGATTTTGCTTTTCTTAGAACCAGCCTAAGGTCATTTGAAATCAAATCTGGTGAATTAAGCAGGTGATCAAGATGAGCCATGCTGATATGGGACAGAAATGAGATATAACCATAAAGAAATAACACTAAATTTCTCATGGGGTTTGTTAAATGATCCTGGAGATAATTTCCTGATTCAACAAGTACTTAGTAATTGCCTACTCTGTGACAGGCACTTAACAAGACAGCTAGGGATAGAAATGCAAAATTCAGTGGGTCCCTTCCCTCAAAGAGCTTACATTCTGCCAAAAGGATGCAACCTATTCATGGATAAATAAATGCAGGATATAGTTCTATGTTACATATCCATGTTCAGATATAGATAGATACATACATACATACATACATACATACAAAGTGACTAACATCTGGAGAAATCAGAAAAGAGCTGTGAAAAGAAGTAATTCCAGAGCTGAGTACTGAAGGGATCTAAAGATTCCAAGGATCAGAAGTGGGAAAGCAGAGCACTCCAGGGAGACAAGCACAGCCTGTATATAAGTCACAGAGTGTGGGGAGTGTTATATACAGGGAACAGCAAACAGATTAGTCTGTCTGGAAGAAAGGGAGGAATTAAGTACCAGGCACTGTGCAAAATGCTTTACAAATATTATCTCAATTGATCCTCACAACCCTGTGAGGTAGATGTTATTATGATCTTGTAGCAGCAAGCACCCCAACATCCCCAGTGTGGCTGCCAACTCAGGTTCTTAGATCTGCTTTTCTAAAGGAAAGCAACTCAAAATGGGTTAACAAGCTTACTTAATCAATCAAACATATATCATTTACCTAGTTCAGGGGAAAAAAGTCAGCACCCCGAACTTCAGAGTATACAGACAGAACTTACAAGACAGAGAAACAAACAGATCAAGCAGACAGGCTTCCAAACTATCCAACCATTACATCAATACTTAATCACAGTTACCAGAGACAGAAGCACCAACATCTGTGTTTTCAAAGCTTGGGGGGCAGGGGAGAAGGGGCTCTCAACGACTGCCCAGAATCTCATCTGGTCAAATCCCACAACACTTCTCAAAGTGAGCCCCAAAGCAAAGCCTCACATCAGGGATTATATAGCCTTCTCCTGTCTCAGAGAATGTCACAGCCCTCTTGACCCACTGCCCAAACACACAGCATCAAGGTGTAGGCATTCCTGAAAACCAAACCTCCTGCCACAGGCTCCATGTGACCACATTCAGCCTATTAGGGGGCAGAGTATATTTTCAAATCAAGGAAGGTTCTCAGAGCCTCTTAAGCCAATCAAAGGGCCTAGGGGCAGGGAAAATCTTCAAATTTGCATTTCCATTACAGATCTTCATTGTACACTTGAGGAAACTGAGGCAATCAGAAGTTAAGCAACTTGTCCCAGGGCACACAGCAATGTCTGAGGTTGAATTTGAGCTCAGAGCTTCCTGACTCTAGGCTTAGTGCTCTATTTCACCACTGACCTGCCCCAGAGTACAGACTACACGAGAAGGAATAATGTATGATCCGCCCAGAAAGACTGTGAATAGTCTGTGAACAGTTTTAAACACCAAGCAGAGGGGTTTGTATTTTATTCTAGAAGTAGCAGGAAGCCATTCAAGCTTCTTGAGCTGGGAAACGATATGGTCATATCTCTGACTTAGGAATAACAATTTAGTAGTTGGGTGGAGGATAAAGAGCGGGAAAAACTGCATGTAGGGAATCCAGGTAGAAGACATTTACAATAGTCCAAGTAATAAGGGCCTGAGCTAGAGTGGTTATGATGCGAGTGGAGAGAAGATATTGGCAAGTTAGAATCAGTGGGGCTTGACAACTGGATTAGATATTAGGAGTAAGAGAGTTGAGAGTCAAGGATGACTCCTAGGTTTTGGAACCTAGATGATGTGAAAATTGGAATAGTGGTACTCTGGAGAGGAGGGGTAGATTTGAGGGGAAAGGATAAATCTTTGCTGAGGTTTTGCAAAGTCACCTCCCCCGACAGCACAGAAACAGATAAATATTATTAGAACTCTGGGGTGAACAGAGATGCATTATAGGGGGCAGCTAAGTGGCGAAGTGAATAGAGCACTGGCCCTGGAGTCAGGAGGACCTGAGTTCAAATCCAGCCTCAGACACTTAACACAAAAGCTAGCTGTGTGACCTTGGGCAAGTCACTTAACCCCAATTGCCCTCCAAAAAGAAAAAAAGAAAAAAGAAAAGAAATGCATTACAGGTGAGGAGTTGAACAAGCAACTCACAGAAAGGGAAATCTGGAAGGTCTGATGAAAGAAAGGAAGGAAGAAAAAAGAAAGGAAGGAAGGAAGAAAGTGAAAGAGAGAGAGAGAGAGAGAGAGAGAGAGAGAGAGAGAGAGAGAGAGAGAGAGGGGGGAGGAAGGAAGCAAAAGGGAGCCAATGCTGAGCTGTACTTAACATATACCTAAGAGAAAGGTCTGTGCCTCCCCGAAGGTACAGGGCTCACTTTGGTGGCTGTAAGTGAACTCTTTCAGGCTTCAAGTGTATCTTTGAGAGTGTCGAGAGAGTACTTACTAACTGATGATTTTACCATCCCCTCCATTCCAGCACTCACTGCCCTCTAAATGCTTCCTGTTATGGAAACATCTCTTCTGCTGTCTGTTCATACCTGCTCCTTAATCAGTCCTTGGCAGAGAGGATATCCATGTAGGACACAGTACTCAGACTCTTCTCCACACTAAATAAAGTCAGACCAAAGTCCAGGCCCCCAAGACAGAATTAAGAAGAGATCCCAACAGGGGCTTAAGGATTAACGGAGTAAAGTCCCTTTAAAAGCTCAGCTCCAGGCAGAGGCAATACTGCGCAGATTCAATGGCCATCGCCGAGTAATTGGAGATAGAAGGACCTTATCCGTACCAGGCCCCTTTGTTCTGTTCTATACCTAGCTTGTGCTCAGGCCCCCAGGATTGCAATTGTTTTCTCTGAGAGAATTTGTAGAAACAGGGGCATGACAGTCGCCTTGCTTTGGAGCAAGGGTGGGGAAGAGGAATGCTGGATGCAGTCCATCTCAGAGTAGTGCTCTGGAACATGAGAATACCAGGGCACAGACCAGCTCCCAGGGCTGCAGAATGGAGGGGATGAAAACATTACTGACTTTCATGGGGCTGCTGAAAATGAGAGAATTAGGTTACCCCTAATAGGGGAGAAGAGTCTCAGGGAATCACTAGACACAGCAGCACTTGGCACCAGGGAAGGGAGTGGGGGAGGAGGGGACAGGGTCATACTTGGTGTCCGAAGGGCCACTCCCAAAAGGCAGAAGTTATGGAGAAGAGAAAGAATGGACAGCAAGCTTCATGGCTTCTAAGAAAGATTTATGAGGCTTTGTTTGAAAAGGAAAAGGGAAGGAGGAAGAACAAAGCTGAGGGATAAAGATTTTCTGAGATGGCAGAAATGTTGACATAAAGGGTGCATTGATCCTAATATAGGCTGTACCACTAAAATGAGATCTAGAATCATAGATTGAGAACGGGAAGGAACCCCAGAGGTCCTCGAGCCCAATCCATGGTTCTTACAGATGAGGAAACAAAGGCTCAGAGGGGCAAGTACCTGACCCAGAGTCATACAGCAACATGGCTGGGATTCAACCAGGCCCTCTGACTTCAATCCTGCAGACTGGGAGCTGATCCTGGGTCACAGGAGCAGGAACAAAGCATTTCATCTCCCTAGGAATCAGTTTCTTCATCTTTAAAAAGAGAGGCTTGGGCTCTTCTCTTCCTGCTTGAAAAGCCTATGTAAATCAAGGAATATACACACATTCATACATATATATACATGTATGTATAAATATGTGGATACACATGTGTGCATGCATATATGTATGTATACAGACATATGCATGTGTGTATACGTACACAGAGATCTGTATGTATGTATATGTGAATGTTATATGGAAATATATGTGTATATCTGTGTATTATATATGTATGTGTGAATGTCTATATCTGTATGGATGTATGTATCTGTATTGTGTATATATATATATATGCATGTATAAATTTATTTATCTGTATGTATGTGCATATATAGGAAAGTTAGGTAGTGCAGTGAATAGAGCACCAGCAGTAGAGTAAGGAGGACCTGAGTTCAAATATGGTCTCAAATACTTACTAGCTGTGTGACCCTTGGCAAGTAACCTAACCCCATTGACCTCAGTTTCCTCATCTGTAAAATGAACAGGAAAAGAAAATGTCAAACCACTTCAGTATCTTGGCCAAGGAAACCCCAAATGGGGTCACAAAGAGTTGGATACGATTGAACAACAGCCTCAAACTCCAGCTGACCTCCCAGGGTGGTGGGGAGGAAAGTGCATGGCAAAACTTTCAGCACTCTATCAACGAGTTATTATTTCTGTATCGGACCTCAGCTTGAATGACCTTTGGAGCGGACTTAGTCTAAGATTCTTTGACTCCCACTCATAAGCTCCCTGGCTTGCCTCACACTTCAAACTAACGGTCCTTATTCGACCAAATAGGACCATGGTCAGGCTTAACCCAATTCCTAGTCATTCAGGGTAACTCAAAGACTTAAAACAAGCTATGTGCAAATGGTCAGCCATCTGTCTGCCTGAATAGAGTTTTGGAGGCCCTCCAGCTCTCTGCTAATCCACAGAACAGAAGCAACACTTGATATTCAACAGATCAGAATGTCCCATCTGAGACCACCTTCAGAAGCCAGTTCCCAGAACCCACAGTCCTACAGCATGACACTGCCTTGTACATTTTCTGCTTTTCAAAGTGCTTTCATGTGAAGAATCAGGCATCCCCGACAGTCCTGCACACCTAGAAACTATTCAGTAAAAATTATTGCTTGTTGAACCATAGCAGGTGGTCTCTGGCCAGGATTAGTACAAGTATCACCATGACTACAGCAATGAGAAGAGAAGAAATTGGCTGAAATCAAAGCAGGTAGAATTTTGATTGGATCGGGGAGCCTGCTTCCAAACAATTCTCATAAAGGAGACAATGGGAAAAACAATGTAACGATAGCTTACGGTTACATGAGAATTTAAGGTTTTCAAAGCCCTAGATGTATATTATTCTATTCAAAAGTCATTCAAAATGTATAGTTTAACAATATCTTTAGATAAAAAATTGAGGCTCAGAGGAAGGAAGGAAAAAAAGCATTTATTAAGCGCCTACTAACTGCCAGGTATTATGCCTACAAATAGCATCTCATTTGATTCTCACAACAACTCTGGGAGAAGGGTGTAATTATTCTCCCCATTATACAGTTGAGGAAACTGAGTCAGACAGCATTTAAGTAACATTCCCATGGTCACAAAGATAGGAAGTTACTGAGGCTGAATTTGAACTCAAGTCTTCCTGACTCCATGCCCAGGGCTCTATCCACTGTACCACCTGGCTGTCTTGTCTAAAAGTATCCAGTCAGCAAGCAGAAAAGCCAGGACTTAAACCAATGTTTTCTGATTCCAAATCTAGTCATCTTCCCCCTTTATGACACTTCCTTTTATACAAAGCCCTGAAAAAAATTTATGGAAATATCTCCCTTTAAAAATTCATGGAAAAATTCAGTACCCATCTTCCTAGAATGGTTCGCTGGAATCAACCAGATAAAATTACCTCTGGGAAAGCTCTCCTCAGGTTAAATAGAAGCTTGAATGGGGGAAGGGCTGAGAGGGAAAGGACATGTCAATCAATCAGCAAGCATTTATTAAATCCCTATTAATGTTCCAGGCACTGTCCCAGGAGCTGGGAACACAGACAAAAATTAAACATTTCCTGCCCTCAAGGAGTTTACATTCTATTATTATCAGTATGTAACATGGAAGTGTGATGTAGTGGGTAGAGTGCTGAACTTGGCATAGGGAAGATCAGAGTCTAAATCCTGCTTGTGATTACTAGTTATGTGACACATGGGCAAATCACTTAACCTTTAGTTTTAGTTTACTAATCTGTCAAATGTGAAGAATAGTATCTCTAGTACCTATCTCACAGTGTTGTGAGACTCAGATGGAATAAGTGTGAGTTGAGTGCTTGGCAAAATTTAAAGGGTTATATAAATGTTAGAACACAATAGTATGTGAAGAATTGAAAATAAATATCACAGAGAGGGTAGTGGAGAGGTGCATGGGGAGTATGAGGAGGCTATCAGGTCCAACCAACAAAGAGTGGTAAAATAAGCAGAAGAGGTTTCATCAGAGAGATATGCAATGGAAAAAGATGGCCTGGTAACGTGGGGAGGGAAAGTGATGACAAATGCACAACTCACAAATTCCACTGCTATCCTCACAGTGACTAAAGAAAGCAAGGTCCACCTCCAGAACATGAGGCAGACCCCACTATTGTGAACTTGTGAGAGCCTTAGACAAGAACTCTACATGATGAGCAGGCATCACTGAGTTGCAATCTATGTCATTTAAAGGAAAATAATAAATGTATGAGGTCACAGACCTATTGTAAGTATAAATGTCAGCTATTATTTTGTAATAGATGGTTTTAAAAATCTCTGCTAAAGCCCCACTTTAGGGAACATGGATAAAGAGCTAACCCTTGGAGCCAGGGAGAACTGAGTTCAAGTCTAACCCCTGACACAGTGACTTTGTGCTCCTGGACAGGCCACTTAGCACCTCAGCATTCAAGTTTGCTCTCTAAGACTATAAATTGCAAAGAAGGTACCAAACCTGACTGATTGAGGCCTCAAGGCAGCAGATTCCCACCCCTGTCTATACCAATGAAATTACAGGTCCAGGCCCTATCCTTATTCCCTGAAAGTCTTATTCAAATAGTTCATTCTACCATGGAAGTGACCCTGGTTCTTAGCGTCTCTCAGGGTTCTTAAAGGCTCTGTCAATGAAGTTCAAGTTTTAAGACACCCTACCAACTGGGAAAAGTTTTGAAGGTGGGACTGGTCTGTAATCTGATGGTTAGCACAGCTAAGTACAGAGAAGTTCATCCCCAAGAGATTAGGCACCAGACATTGAGGTGTTTCAGTTTGGGAGGTGGAACCAAGATGGCAGAGTAAAGAGAGTATTCTGGTCAACCTCCCAACATTCTACTCTAAACAACTTTAAAATAACATGTCAGATCAATTTCTAAAGTGGCATAAACAACAAAAGGTCAGAGTGAGACAATTTTCTAGACTAGGACAATTTAAGAAGTCAGAAGGAAAGGTCTGTGGTATTGGGTTGGGGGCTGGGCATTAGTGCAGCACAGTAGTAACACCAACTATGGGCCTTGGAGGTGGTGGCAGTGGCAGGAGCAACAACAGGAACTGTACCAAGAACATTCACCACCCAGAGACAGAAAGGGGATTAAATATCTAGTGAGAAAGAGATTATAGAAGACATCTGTGCTTGTACTGGCAGTAGAACCAGGCATCATTTGGCAGTTCCATTGCCCATTACCCAGTTCTGGCTCACAATTCTAGGGCAAAGAAGTGCACTTGTGGTTGGTTGCAAGGAAGTAGGCATGCTAGCATCTTACCCAACAGGAGGTAAAAGGGGAAGGGGCTCAGAAAAGGGGGGAGGGCTGTGATAACAGGGAGGGCAGATTAAGGGAGACAGTGTTGTTTATAAGAGACCCACTTAAAACAGAAAGACACACATAGAGTTAAAATAAGGAGCTAGAGCGGAATGCATTATGCTTCAACTGAATTTAAAAAAGTCAGAAATAGTAATTATGATCTCAGACAAAGTAAAAGCAAAGATATTATGAATCAAAAGATATAATCAGGAAAACTACATTTTGCTAAATGGTACCATTGACAATGAAGTAATATCAGTATTAAATTTCTATGCACCAAATAACATAGCATTCAAATTCTTAAAGGAAAAGTTAAATGAATTATGGAGGAAATAGACAGTAAAACTATACTAGAGGGGAATCTCAATTTACCTTTCTCAGATCTAGATAAGTCTAACCATAAGATAAGTAAAAATTTAAGGAAATGAATGGAATATCAGAAAAGTTAGCTATAATGGACCTCTAAAGAAAATTATATGGAAATAGAAGGGAGTATACATTTTTTCAGCTATATATATATATTTTTTTTTTTATAAAAATTGACCATGTATTAGAGTATAAAAACCTCACTAACAAATGCAGTAATTCATATGCTTTGGACCACTATAAAATAAAATTACAGTAAATAAAGGGCCTTGGAAGCATAGATTAAAAATTAATTGTAAACTAAACAATCTAGTCCTAAAGAATTAGTAGGTCAAAGAGAAAATCATAGAAAGAAACAATAATTTCATTAAGATAATGACAATAATGAGACAATATACCAAAATTGTTGGGATGCAGTCAAAGCAGTATTTGGGGAAAATTTTGTATTTCAAAATACATCAACAAAAGAGAGAATGAGCAAATTAATGAATTGGACATGCAGCTAAAAAAGACTAGAAAAAGAATAGGTTGAAAATTCCCAATTAAACATCAAAATAAGAATCACAAAAAATCAAAAATTGAAAGCTTAAAAAAACACCATTGAACTAGTCAATAAAACTAGGATCTGGTTTTATGAAAAAAAATCAATAAACCATTGGGTTTTTTTTTTGTTTAAAAAAAAGAAAGAAGAAAACCAAATTACCAGAATAAAAAATGAAAAGAGTGAATGCACCACAAATGAAGATGAAACTAAAGTGATTGATTTTTTTTGTTGTTTTTTTGGTTTTTTTTTCCTTTTTGGAGGGCAGCTGGGGTTAAGTAACTTGCCCAAGGTTACACAGCTAGGTTTTTTTTGTTTGTGTGTGTTAAGTGTCTGAGGCCAGATCCAAACTCAGGTCCTTCTGACTCTAGGGCCAGAGCTCTACTCACTGTGCCACCTAGCCGCCCCTAAAGTGATTATTAAAGTTGTTTTGTCCAATTTTAATATCTTAGGGAAGTATAGGAAAAAAATTACCTTGTGAGATCAATAGACAAGGGAAGGGTGGCTAGGTGGCACAGTGAATCGGCAATGGAATCAGGAGGACCTGAGTTCAAATTTGGCCTCAGACACTTAACACTTACTAGCTGTGTGACCTTGGGCAAATTGCTTAACCCCAGTTGCCCTCCAAAAAAAAATAGACAAGGGAAAATTTTTTTCAGCAAACAAGAGATGGAGAGGATCACAGAAAGGAAAATGGATAGTGTTGATTAATTAAATTGAAAGTTTTTGCACAAACAAAATCAGTGCAGACAGGAGGAAGGGGTTGGGTAGGGGAAATTTTACAGTGTATTTCTTTAAGAAACGTCTCATTTCTCAAATATATAGAAAACTGAGCAAATTTATAGAAATAAGAGCCATCAGGGGCAGGTAGGTGGCGCAGCAAATAGAGCACCGGCCCTGAAGTTAGGAGTACCTGAATTCAAATATGGCTTCAGACACTTAACACACTTATTAGCCATGTGACTTTGGGGAAGTCACTTAACCCCAATTGTCCTCCAAAAAAAAAGAAAGAAAGAAGAGCCATTATTCAATTGATAAAAGCTCCAAGAGAATGAACAAGCAGTTTTCAGAAGAAGAAACCAAAGCCATCAATAGCCTATGAAAAAAATGCTCTAAACCACTAGTAATTAAAGAAATATATATTAAAAACAACTCTGAGGTACCCCCTCACACCTATCAAATTGGTTAACATGACAGAAAAGAAACATAACCAGTGATGTAAGGGATGTGGAAAAATAGTGACATTAATGCACTATTGTAGAGTTGTGAACTGGTCCAACCATTCTGGAGAACAATGTGATTTGCTCAGAGTCACCATGGGCAAATAACTATCTGAGGCAGGATTCAAGTCCAGGTTTTCCTGACTCCATGTCCAGCATTCTTTCTGTTACACCACACTACCTTTCTCATGTCAGTCACATCAAAGAAATTAGTCCAACAGACCTTGGCAGAAACAATTAAAGATGAAGTCAGGAATAATCCAACTATAATAAAGCTATGCAAAACCTTTGATCCAGCAATACTGCAACTAGATCTATACCCCCAAAGAGGTCTAATTAAAGGGGGAAAGACTTATATGTACAAAAATATTTATAGCAGCTCTTTATGTGGTGACAAAGAGTTGGATATTAAGGGGATGCCCATCGATTAAGAAATGGCTGAACAAGTTGTGTTGGAATATCATTGTGCTATAAGAAAAGATGAGTAGGATGGTTTCAGGAAAACCTAGGAAGACTTATATGAAATGATACAAAGTGAAATAAACAGAACCAAGAGATCATTGTGGCAGCAATATTGTAACAATGACCAAGTCTGAAGACTTAGGTACTCTGATGAATACAATGATCCATTGCTAGTCCAAAATATGCACAATGAAAAATACTACCCACCCCCAGAAAGAAAACTGATGAACTCTGAGTACAGACTGAAGCACTTTTTCTTTGTGTTGTTTTATTTTTTTTGCTATGTAGCTAATATGGAAATAGAAATATATTTTGTATGACTTTTTATGACATATGTATAATAGGTATCATATTGCTTACCTTCTTAATAGTTGGGGGAAGGGCTGGAGGGAGAAAGAGAATTTGGAACTGAAAATTTTAAAAATGAATGTTAAAAAATATACATTAGG
Organism: Gymnobelideus leadbeateri; assembly: GCA_011680675.1. Lineage (NCBI taxonomy): Eukaryota > Metazoa > Chordata > Mammalia > Diprotodontia > Petauridae > Gymnobelideus > Gymnobelideus leadbeateri. Next base: position 92,164 of record WOXC01007260.1, on the reverse strand, counting down.
GGCGGCTAGGTGGCACAGTGAGTAGAGTGCCGGCCCTGGAGTGAGTAGAGCGCTGGCCCTGTTAGAAGGACCTGAGTTTGGATCCAGCCTCAGACACTTAACACACACAAACAAAATCCTACCCATGGGAGCTTAGGCAAGTTACTTAATCCCAATTGCCCTCCAAAAAGCAAAAGAAAAAAATCTTTATTTTATTTTATTTTTTTGCTTTTTGGAGAGGGGAAGGTAGGGCAGTTGGGGTTGAGTGATTTGCCCAAGGTCACATGGCTAGTTTTATGTTAAGTGTCTGAGGCCATATTTGAACTCAGGTCCTCCTGACTCCATTGCTGATTCACTGTGCCACCTAGCCACCCCAGTCATGGTTCTTTTGAAGGATTTTTGGAAGATAGTGAATATAACACAAGGCTATGGACCAAAAAAGGCCCACAAGCAAAAAGGACCACAATGAAGACAGGAAACCTCTCTTGACATGATCTGTGGCCAGTGGCCACCTGCCCAATAGAACATTCAATGTTTCTGTAATCTCCACTGAAAACAAGATAGGAGTACAGGAACAAGGAAACAGCAGGAATGTGTCTTCTATGAACCAAGAAAGGGAATAGAATTTTCTGTCAAGGAAGTTCAAGAGGGCAAAGTGGGCAGACCTGAGGGAATAACTTTGTTTGCTTGAGAAAGGCTCAGAGAGAGGGAGAAAGAGAGAGAATAAAGTAAGCAAACCCAAATCATAGCCAGAAATCACCTCATTGACTGGGAAAACAAAAGAACCCTGAACCACGTACAGTGAATTCTTTGTTGATGTTCACTGGGCTTAATTATTGAGAACAAGGAGCCCTGTGTTGACTTCCTCCTTAAACTGTGTCTCCTTTGACCTCTCTCCTGGGAAATTTCACAGTGTCAAGAAGTGATTTGCTCTTCATACCCTCCGTCGTCTCTCCCTCCTCACTAAGCTGGGTTCAATTAGATGTCTTTGTCCTGAAGTTCAGACATCCCTGTAGTAACTCCTCTCCTGTTGCTATTATACTATACATACTAGGGTCTCTGCTCTCTTGGTGCCATCTCTACCCTTCCTCCACTCTAACCCAAGTAGTGTGGTTGCATGTAAAGAGCACTCAGCTAAGACTCAGGCTTCCTCTGGGTTCAAGTCATTATCGTTCTGAATATGAGCAAGTCACTTACAACCTTGCTGAGCCCCGTTTGCCTCCTTCGTAAAATGAGGATGATACTAACTGGATTAGAGATTTAGAGCTCAAAGACCATGTAGTCCACTGCTTTCATTTTACAGATGAAGGCCCATAGACATTTAAGTGACTTCCTCAAGGTCACATGAAGAAAAATGGCAGAGCACAAGTTTGAGCCCAGCTCTTTAGACTTCAAAGCCAACATGCTTTCCAATGTAACAACGTGGTTTTTATGAGCTTGTGATAAGAGAATTTTTTAAAACTTAAAAAAAATTTTTTTTTGCTTTTTGGAGGGCAATTTGGGGTTAAGTGACTTGCCCAAGGTCACACGGCTAGTTTTTGTGTCAAATATCTGAGGCCAGATTTGAACTCAGGTCCTCCTGACTCCAGGGCCAGTGCTCTATTCACTGTGCCACATAGTCACCCCTTAAAATTTAAAATTCTAACTAAATGTGTCAGTGGGAATAAGTGCACTGGGGACTGCAAGCCCCAAGCAGGGCACATCTCCATAATCTGGGGACAGTCAGAAATCATCACGTTCTGAAAATGAAGCTGATGATAATTATCACAATGCAGTTGTAACTCACTCTAAGATATGGATTGGGAAGGGGCTGTTGACTGAAATAAGGCCTCCTCAAAACCCTTCCTGGAGACCTTCCTCTAAAATGCAACTAAAGAGGAAGCATGGTGGTGGGAAGGCTTAACCCTGTTTGCCTCCAATTCCTCATCTGTAAAACGAGCTAGAAAAGGAGATAACAAAAAAAAGAAAACCCCAAATGGTGTCATGAAGAGTCAGACACAACTGAACAACAACAAATAAATTCTTGTTGATTTGACTGGACCTCACCACACAACTATGCTCTCTGATGAGTCTGAGAGAGTAGCCTACACATTCCTCCCAACTCCTACCCTGTCTCTGGACCTACTAACAAGGGGCAATCCCAATGCAGGGAAAGGGAAGGGAGGGAATAAGCATTTATATAGTGCCTACTTTGTGCCAAACACTGTAGTGAGTACTTTACAAATATTGCTTCATTTGAGTCTCACAACCTTAGGAGGTATGTGCCTTAATCATCCCCATTCCACAGTGAGGAAACTAAAAACAGCCATTAAGTGACTTGCCCAGGGTCACACAGCTAGTAAGTATCTGAAGCTGGATTTGGACTCAGGTCTTCCTGACTCTGGTACAGGACTCCATCCACTTAGCTGCCCCTAAGCTTACCCTACTGATTAGAAGAGGGTAGCATAAGGGAGAGAAGGAAAGGGGAAGAGGAAGAAAGGAGGGAAAGGGACATTTTTGTTTCTGTCACTTAGTTGTGTGACTTTGAATGCCACTTTATCTCTTTGGCCATCAACTTTCTCAACTGTCAAACAAGGAGGTTGCACTGAATGATCTGAAAAGTTCCTTTCAAAGGTAGCATGATATGACTCTAAAATAAGCTGTAATCTAATCAAGTGTGACATGTCCACTATAAAGTAAAGTTACTCAACCAGATTGTCTGAATGAAGTGTAGAAAAGGGGAAAGTAGGGGCAGCTAGGTGGCACAGTGAACAGAGCATCAGCCCTGGAGTCAGGAGGACCTGAGTTCAAATCTGACCTCAGACACTTAACACAAAACTAGTCGTGTGACCTTGGGCAAGTCATTTAACCCTAATTGCCCTCCAAAAAAAAAAGGAAAAGCAAAAAGGTCTTTATCACTGTGCCCGTAGCACCACCCAGGAGAAAGGGCATCTCTGCAGGCATACATGAGTATACTCTTTGTACTCATAAAGGAGGCCCTGAACTTGAAGTCCCAGGATCCTAGTTGGAATCTTACCTTTGCCCAGGCTTACTAACCAGTGACTTCTGGCAAGTTACTTCAACTCCCCAAGTCTCCACCTGCTCCCCTGTAAAGTATTTGTATAATAAAAATACTCAAAGTCCAGAGATGATTACATTTCCCAAGATGCCTGGTCGCAGAGTGTAAACATTCACTGGAAGAACAATGACCCCAATTTTCAAGAAGCCTTGTGACCAAATCAGGGTTGAGGATTGGTACAAAGAGGCTTGTGAGAAGATTTAATGGAAGTTCTTACCGAGGCTGGGACCACATAGGAAGACCCCAGAGACAAACAAGGCATCCCTGAGGTCCCAAAGCAAGGAGAGAAGACATCCAAGCCACAACGGAACTGCAGAGGCTTAACTGATATCCAATTTACTTGCAAGTCACAACAAAGGACAAACCACACAACAGCAGAGATGTTGATGCTATGGGTAAAATTTCCCATATATTTCCCAGTGGCTCAGTGCATTGTGTTCACTAGGAGTCAGGAAGACATGTGTCTGAATCCTGCCTTAGATACTTAATAGCTGCGTGATCCTGGGAAAAATCTTTTAACCTCTCTTCCTTTCCCCATCTATAAAATGAGGGTAGTAATGGTACCTGTGTCACCACCTACTTCACAGATGACAATACATATGAAGTGCTTTGTAAACCATGAAGTTCTATAGAAATGCTAGCTATTGTTGGGTTCACCATGAAGGCCTTTTGTATATTGTTTCCTTTGGTTGGTACTCGTTTCCACTTGCTTGGAAATTTGGGAATATCTGACTAAGGCCTAGGTATTCAATGGCTCACCTGACTCCAAGTCCAATATTCAATGCATTGCACCACGGAGCTGCCTGCAAAACTGAAAGGTCTACCATTGGTAGCACCTGATTAGCTTTGTAACACTCAGTCCTGTAAAAATGGGAGCTCTTGGTATGTGATATGATAGCACAGGGAATAGAATGCTGGGCCTGGAGTCAGGAAGACTCATCTCCCTAAATTCAAATCTGGCCTCAGATATTTATGAGCTAAGTGACCCTGGGCACATCACTTAGCTCTGTTTGCCTTAGTTTCCTCATCTATGAAATAAGCTGGAGAATGAAATGCACAACCACTCTAGTATTTCTGTTAAGAAATTTTAAATGGGGTCATGAAGAGTTGGATATGACTGAACAACAACAGCAACAACAAATTGGCATATGAGCTCTCTTGGGGCAGGAATGAGGTGTGGTATGATGGGGAAGGTAGGAGGAAATGGAAGGGAGAACAGCCAAGGAAATTTCAACATGCCGTTACTTCTTATTGTATAAACCAGTATTTCAGGACCCCTCCTTTCTATTTGGGTGGGGAAAGTGCCTTCCCATTTCTATGAGTCAAGAATCTTTATTGTTTATGAAGGGTAGGGGTTAGCTAAAAGTTAGACCAAAGTTGTTAGAGAGTTGGAGAAAAGTTAGAGAAAGTTGGCAATGTGGGCCACTCTGAAAAAGAATTTCAAATAACATACAATAATAATATAATATAATATATTGTATATAATATATGATAAATGAGGGTACAAGATTAACCATATCTGCACCTGAACATTAGCTCAAGATCAACAAAAACTACGTCCAAAGAATGTTTTTTTGAAAAACTAAATAGAAATGAAATGGATAAATATCTTATAAAAATGTGAAATATCTAGATTAAAGGAATAATAAATAGAGAGTTTAAACAACCCAATCTCAGTTAAGAAATTGAACAAATTATAATGAACTCCCAAAAGAAAAAAAAATTCATACAAGGTGGATTCGCTGGAGAATGCTACCAAACATTCAAAGAACAACTTGTTCCAAAATTATACAAACTGTTTAAAAATAAGAAAATAAGAGATCCTCCCAAGCCCCTTCTATGATATAAATAATATCTTGATACCTAAACCAAGGAGAGTTAAAACAGAAGAATACAATTAACCAATATTTCTAATAAATACTGATGCAAAAATTTTAAGTAAAATACTAATAAAGAAGACACAGCAAAATATCACAAAGTTTCTACTCTATGATTAAGTTGGATTTATATTATGAATGCAGAAGTGTCTCAATATGGGGAAAATTACAACATAATTGACTGTATTAATAAAAAAACAAAAATCATGTGATTAAATCAATATATGCATAAAAATATTGTGACAACATAAAACACTGATTTATGTTTAAAACATTAGAAAATAGAGGCATAAATAGGCCTTTGTTTAATACGATTAACAGCGTGCATATAAAATCGAGCTAGCATTACATGTTTTGGGGACAAACAAAATCTTTTCAAGAAGACCAGGGCAAAGCAAAGATATACATTGTCACTATTACTATTTATACAGTCTAGAAATGCTAGCTATAAAAAAAGAAAGAAAAATAAATTGAGAGTATAAACATAGACAAAGAAGAAATAAATGATCAGATTTTATAAGCGATATGGTTTACTTTTAGCTTACAAGATTCAGTTCCACAATTCCCTGACTTTCAAATTTTCTCCTCCTCCTTTTCCTCCCCCCACCATGGCAGCATGCAATCAAATATAGGATCTGCAAATACTTTCACATTAGACATTAGTCAGATTGTAAAGAAGGATTGTAACCAATGTAATGAACAATGGGAAAGAAGAAACAAAACCAAACAAGAAAAAGAAATAGAGCAGGTAGTTTGCTTCAATCTACATTCAAATTCTGTTCTTCTACTTCTTTCTCTGAATGTAGACATCTCTTTAACCTTGCATTGCTGAGAAGAGTCCAGTCTATCAAGGTTGGTCATCACACATATGTTGTATCTGTAATTGTGTACAAATTTCTCCTGGTTCTGCTCTTCTCACTTATAGCATCAGTTTGTATAAGTCTCTCCAGGTAAATATGAAGTCCATCTGCTCCTTATTTCTTACAGAACAATAGTATTCCATTACATTCATATACTACAATTTGTTTAGCCATTCCCCAATTGATGGACATCCCCTTAATTTCCCTTTCTTTGCCACCACAAAAGGAGCTGCTATAAATATTTTTGTCCATACTGGGTCTTCCTCCCACTTCTACAATCTCTTTGGGATACAACCCTAGAAGTGGTATTGCTGGGTCAACAGGTATGCAATTATTTATAGCTCTTTGGGCATAGTTCCAGATTGCTCTCCAGAATGGCTGAATCAGTTTACAACTCCACCAACAATGCATTAGTGTTCCAATTTTCCCACATCCTCTCCAGCATCTGTCATTTTCCTGTTTTGTCATCTTAGCTAATCTGACCAGTGAGATGTGGTACCTCAAAGTTGTTTTGATTTGCATTTCTCTACTCAATAGTGATTTAGAGCATTTTTTTATATGTGTATAGATATCTTTAATTTCTTCCTCTGGAAACTGCCTGTTCATATCCTTTCACCATTTATCAATTGGGGAATGACTTGTGTTCCTATAGATTTGTATAAAATACCTGTATATTTTAGAAATAAGGCCTTCATTAGAGACACTGATTGTAAAAATTCTTTCCCAATTTCCCACTTCCCTCTTAATCTTGGTTACATTGACTTTGTTTATACAGAAACTTTTCAATTCGATATAATCAAAATTATCCATTTTGCATTTTATAATGCTCTCTAATTCTTGTTTGGTCAGGTAAACTATTCCTTGCTTTCCCAGATTGTTTCCAATATCAGCCTTTATACCTAGATCATGCACCCATTTAGACTTGATTTTGGTGTATGGTGTTAGATATTGGTCTATGCCTGGTTTCTGCCATACTATATTCTAGTTTTCCCAGCCGTTTTGGTCAAATAGTGAGTTCTTATCCCCAAAACCAGGGTCTTTGGGTTTATCAAACAGATTACTACAGTCATTGACTGCTGAGTCTTATGGACCCAATCTATTCCATTGATCCACTACTCTATTCCTCAGCCAGTAACAAGTAGCTTTTGATGACTGCTGCTTTATAATACAAATTAAAATCTGATATGGCTAGGCCACTCCCCTAGCATTTCTTTTCATTAATTCCCTTGATATTCTGGACCTTTTATTCTTCTAAATGAATTTTGTTACTTTTTTTTTCTAGCTCTATAAAGTAATTTTTTTGGTAGATTGATTGGTATGGTACTAAATAAGTAATTTAATTTTGGTAAAATTGTCATTTTTATTATATTAGCTCGACCCAGCCATGAGCAATTGATGTTTTTCCAATTAGTTAGATCTGACTTTATTTATGTGAAAAGTGTTTTGTAGTTGTGTTCATATAAGTCCTGGGTTGCTCATCATTTCTTACAGAACAATAGTATTCTATTACATTCATATACCACAACTTGTTTGTTGGCCATTTCCCAATTGATAGGCATCCCCTCAGTTTACCAGTTATATTTCTTAAACAGAGAGAGTGATTGGTATAACAGAAATGAACACCATAGCCTACCGTTTGATAAGCTCAAAGACCCCAGCTACTAACATAATAACATTGTTTGAAGGAAAAAAAAGTATAGGCAGTCTGGCAGAAACTAGTTATAGATAACATTTAATACCACAAAGATAAGCTCCAAATGAGTATATGTTTCAGATATAAAAAGTGAAATCATAAACAAAATAGAACAAGCAAGAAATTCCCTTTCTGATCTATGGATAGAAGAATTATGACTAAACAAGGAACCAGGAGGATGATAAAATATAAAATAAAGTGTTTTGATTAGATAATACTAACAAGTTTTGCAGAAACAAAACTAATACAGGTAAAACCAAAGAAGATAATTGAGAAATCTTTGCAGCAAGTTTCTCTGATAATGATCTCATGTCCAAGGTATATAAAGAACTAATTCAAATGTATCAGAATAAGATCCATTCCCAATTGATAAATGATCAAAGGATATGAATAGGCTGTTTTCAAAGGGAGTCATCCAAGCTATCAAGAGCCATGTGAAAACAAAATGCACCAAATCACTAATAATGAGAGAAATTAAAATTAAACCAACTCTGAGTTCCACTTTATATTCATAAGATTGGCAAAGTTGACCAAAAAAAGAAAATGTTTAGAGGGGATGTGGGAAAACAGGTACATTGACACACTGCTGATTTTCTATGAATTGGAATAGTCATTCTGGAAAGTAATTTTAAAATATACCTGAAAAATTCATTAGAATGCAGAAACCTTTTGACTCAGCAATACCACTACTAGGCTCCCACCCCCAAAGAGATATAGAAAGGAAAAGGACACATATGTGCAAAAATATTTACAACAGCTATTCTTGTGTTGTCAAAAAAAGAAAGAAGAAATTATGGTATATGAATATAATGAAATACTATTTGCCATAAGAAATGATGAAAGAGATAGATGGCAATGTTGAAAGGCAATTCAATATCTTCCTCATCAACTCACTATTCCACTCTGTGGTAGCTCTTTTAGACTTTTTAATCCCTCCTCAAAGATCCCAGGGTTCCCCTTTGTTAATTATTTCCTATTTGTCATGAATATAGTTTGCTTTACATATATTTATTTGTATGTTGTCTCCTCCATTAAATTGCAAGGTCTTTGAGAACAGGAACTGTCTTTTTACCTCTTTTTATATGTTTAGTATTTAGCATCAGGACTGGCACATAGTAGGTCCTTGATAAATGTTTATTGATTGATTGACCTCCTCACTCCTCCCCAACCTAGTACATGACCAAATCAATATTCTTAATGTAATAACCATTAAGGAGACAGAGCATTATGTTAACATACCATAATCTTAAGGAATTAATTAGTAGAAGATAAGGAAAAAAAGGAATGTGTAAATCTGTCCCATTACAGAACAAAAGGTAGAGGGAAGCAGCTCACTCAGTACAGGAGAAGAGGCCTGATAGTGGAATCAGAGGATGTGAGTGCAGGTCAAAGAAGACTCTTCTTCCTGAGTTCAAATCTGGCCTTAAACACTTATGAGTTGTGTGACCATGGTCAAGTCTCTTATCCCTGTTTGCCTCAGTTTCCTCATCTGTAAAATTAGCTGGAGAAGGAAATGGCAAACCATTCCAGTACCTTTGCCAAGACAACCCCAAATGGGGTCAAGAAGAGTGGGATACAATTGAGATGACTTAACAACAGTGCTTCAGTATTTGACTCACCTAAACTCACTGAGCTTCAGTTTCCTTAACTATACTATAAAGGGGTTGAACTAGATGACCTCCAGGGTCTGCTCTAGATCTCTTATTATTTTTTATTTTTTCTTTCCCTTTTTCATTTTCTTTTCCTTTTTTGCCACGTGTAAATGGCTATTCAATCGGGGACAGCTTGCCAAGGAAAATTCCCAGTTGAGTGAATTTCAGTGTTGTGGTAAGAGTGGACATTCCAGAACTTTGGTCTCATTCTCACTCCTAATCCCAGACAGGCTTGGTCCTTTGCCAAAACTTTATCAGAATTAAACTAAAATTAAACTAATTTATGCCATTTACTCTGTGTAAGCAAAGTTTGAACTCTGAGTTCTTTTCACAGACTTAAAGTCTGTCTACAATTAAATATAAAACTCAACAATTAAACAGATGAGCTTCCCTGCTTATAGGATTTTATGGATATTTGTGATAAAAAGGAATATAATGATGTTCAACATCATTTTAATATGATTGTTAAAAGATTCTTATGCAATAGGAATAGCAATATCTTCCATTTCTGTAGCATTTTGTGGTTTATGAAGTTTCTTCATTTTTAACCTCTCAATAGCTCTATGAGATGGTTTTTATAATTATTATCCTCACTTTACAGATTTAGAAACTAAGGCCTAGAGAGGTAAAGTGTTTGCCCAAGGTCATAAGGCCAGAGTCAGATCAGATGTAAGTCTTCTGACTCCAAATCCAGTATTCTGTTTATTAGACCAGTCTCTCCAGTAAGCTAAAGGAATTGACAGTTCCCTAATGCCCTTTATCAGCCTATTCTTTTTTAAAATTGCCTTCTTTTAGGTAACAAGAAAATTCTGCTTTAATACATGTTTCTATTTGCTTCTGAAGTTTTATACCTCTGTTATCTCTCTCATAACTCTTTAAAAACACCTAGGTACAATGTACAGATTTTGCATATTTCTCTTTCATTTTAAGTCATTTTCAATTAACAGTTTAGTATTTGATATGGTGCTTACCCTTCTCATTCCCTGGGAAGTTTGGCAGTGGATTCTGTTTTCTAACATATCAAAAACACCTAAGTAAACAAAACAAACTCTCTATCAGTTGTTTGTCCTGAATCCATATTCAATGACCTTGAGGATTCTCCCACTGATGCTGATTAGGATTTCCAGACTATACAATTTGTTGCGGATTCTTGCAAGTGTGAAGAATGAAAGGCCTGAATCTAAGATTGGAATCCGAAATGTGATACCTCTGAAAATATAAATAGACTGACTGTGACCATTCAGTCACTTCTGAAATACTGCCCCTAACATTAGGCCCTCGAAGGATTATAGATTTTAATAAATAGAAGCTCATAAATTTGGGGAATTGGTTATAAGGCAGTCATTACACAGATACACACACACACAACACACACACACACACACACATAGACACACACACACACACACACACACTTATTCACTATGGAGAGGCAGTGTGGTGCTGTGGAAAGAACTTGAGTTCCAGAACTAGATGCAAGGGTTTGAATCTCGCCACTAATTTGCACTATCTGGATTATCTTGGTCAACTCACTCAGTCTCCCTCAGTTAGGCTAGATAACCCCTGAGATATCTTCTAGGGTGAGATCTATAATGCTGCTATGTGTGCTTTCTGGAATCCAAAGACCCCAACTCTTTAAAACTAACTTTCTTCTGGTAAGATTAACATTCAATAGTGAATGCTCAAACAATTCAATCTTAGAAGAACAGAAATTATAAATAATCTAAGGGGGAAGGCTAGGTGGCACAGTGCATAGACAATCAACCCTGGAGTCAGGAGGACCTGAGTTCAAATCCGGCCTCAAACACTCAACATGAAAAAACTAGCCATGTGACCTTGGGAAAGTCACTTAACCCCAATTGCCCTACCTTCCCCCTCAAAAAAGCAAAATCATCATCATCATCATTATCATCATCATCATCATCATCATCTAAGGGTATTGAAAAGATGTGTGGTGGGGGAAAAGTTGGCTGTAACTTTAGCCTGTTAGAGGGCAAGTTCCACAAAGGCAAGGGCCATATACCTCACCTAGCACTTAGCACTGTGCTCCACACACAGTAGGTGCTTGATAAGTATTTGCAAAATGAATGAGTGAGAAGTGGTAGAAAAAAAATCATTGAGGAAATTTGCATTACTGAAAGAAGGTGGACTGGTAATGTAGTGTAAATGAAGGCAACAGATAGAATTCTTGAGTGTGATATTGGTGATGTGGTTAAAAGGGAGAGCCAGAACCAAAAAGCAGCAAAAGATAGAGACACAGTAAGGAAAAGCAAACTTAAACCTTGCCCTTTTCTGGTACCATGAGTGATATATACTGTGTAGGTCTGTTCTATCAACTCAAGTGCTTTCCTCTTACAGAAGCGTTCTCCCTAAGGTAGTATTACAAGTCTAAAGGACATTAACCTTTGTATAAGTCCCTGAAAGGCAAGGCTCAGTAGAGAGGAGCACTGCTAAGAGAGTTAAGCAACACTCTCATGAGGCCAGACATACAACCTTCTAAACTTACAGCACTACCCTAGTTGGGGTATTCCCCAATCCCCATGCAAGGGAAAAGAATTTGTTTGAAATATTGTAATAGCCTCCTAATTGATCTCCCTACATCAAATCTCTCACCACTCCAACTCATCCTCCACACAGCTACCAATGTGATTTTCCTTAAGAATAGATTTGACAAGAGATGGAACCAAGATAGTGGAGTACCAGCAACAACCCAGTTGAACTCTCCCAATTTTCCCTTCCAAACAATTTTAAAGTAATTTCTCACATCAAGTTTAGAGTGGCAACAAAAGGTCAGAGGGAGATTCTTGACAATTTAGGAGGTCAAAAGGAAAGGTCTGTGACACCTGGGAGGGAACTGGCCCAGAGTGCAGCAAGAGCACCAGTGATGGGCTTGGAGGCAACCATGACAATAGCAGCAGCAGCAGTTTCAGGAGTTCTCAGCCCAGAGATAGTAATAATGTCAGACAACTGGTCAGAAAGAAATTACAGGGAACCCTTAGCTAGCACTGGGTGCAGCTGGCATTTATTTGGCAGCTCTATTGCCTATAAGCAGTTATAGATTACAGTTCCAGGTTGGAAAAGAGTGCTTATGATCAGGCACAAGGGAGCAGGGGCATTGATCATAGTCCAAAGGCAAAAAGGAGAATTACCACTTTGGGCTACAGGGAACCAGGCACGCTTCCTGGGTAAAGACCAGAGCAAAGACCAGGGAAGCAGTAACAACATCTCTCACAGCATCACACCACCTTGGAAGTAACAACAACTTGTAGACACTCAGAATTAGCTCGGAAAACAGCAGTACAAAAAGCCTGGATCTTTGTACAGTGCCTCCCCACTCCCAGATAAGCAGAACCTAGTTTTCACATAAAGTTCAAAATCAAGAAATAGGTTGGAAAAATGAGTAAACAACAAAAAGAGAACTTGATTATGAAAAGCTACTACAATGGTATGGAAGACCGCAACATGAATTCCGAAAAAGACAACATTGTGAAAGCAGCTACAACCAAAACCTCAATGCTAATTGGCCCAACAAGAATCCCTGGAAGAGGGGGCAGAGCCAAGATGGTGGAGTAGAAACAGGACTTTCATGCCTCTCCAGCATCCACCTCCTCCAATACATGTAAAAATAACTCTAAACAAACTTTAGAGCTATAGAATCCACAAAGTGACAGAGAGAAACAAATCTCCAGCTGAAGGAAGCCCTGTCAGCTGGCAGGTCCATCGAAGCACACTGGGAGCCAAGGCCAATCCCACCTGAGCCAGGTTTTAGCCCTAGGGTGGCCCTGACAAAGGTGGCTAGAGCAGACTTCATGAGAGTAAATCACCAGCAATTGTAGCGGTTTCCAGACTTCTCAATCCATAAATGCCAAAGACAAAGTAAAAGGTCAGTGTAGAACTTGGTTGGTCCAGGGGAGGATAGAAGAGTGTGGTCTGACTGCTACCCCAGGAGTGAGAAGAGGAAGAGGTATAGTGACTGCAGCCATTGCTGTGTGGGTGCTTCCAGAACTCCTGGCTTGCAAATCGTAGGGGGACCAAGGGACTATTCAGAGGGTAATAGTTCTTGCTTTGACCTAGTTGGATCTGGATCATAGTCTTGGGTGGTGGTCCTGGGGTGTGTGACCAGTGAGCCAGAGAGTGTGGGGGCAGTAGAGAGGGCACCCATCTAATAGCTCCAGCAGCTGCAAAAACCCTAGGGATTTGGGACATAGCTCTCTCCATTCTGGAAGCAGAGTTCTACCATGGAAAAGAGCTCAAAAGTCAAGTAATTGGCTGCCAACATGAGCAAGCAACAGAAGCCCAAACAGACAATAATATCCTTCTGGGGGGACAAAAAGGATCAAGGCATAGAGCAGAAGGAAGACATCTAAGCATGAATTCCTAGAAGAGTTAAATAAAGAAATAGGAATGGCTGAAAAAAATTGGGAAAAGAAATGAGAAGGATGCAAAAAAAATTATGAAAAGAGAATGAACAGTTTGGTTAAAAGAGGCACAAAAATACTGAAGAAAATAATGCCTTAACAAAAAAACAGAATTAGCTGGTGGTGAAAAAAAAAGACATTTAAATTCACTGAAGAAAAAACTTCCTTAAAAAGCAAAATAAGGGGTGGCTAGGTGGCACAGTGAGCAGAGTGCTGGCCCTGGAGTCAGAAGGACCTGAGTTCGGATCCGGCCTCAGACACTTAACACACACAAACAAAAACCTAGCTGTGTAACCTTGGGCAAGTTACTTAACCCCAATTGCCCTCCAAAAGGCAAAAAAAAAAAAAAAAAAAGCCAGAATAAGCCAAATAGAAAAAAAGAAATAAAAGCTCTCTGAAGAAAATAATTCCTTAAAAATTAGAATTGAATAAATGGAAGCTAATGAATCATGAAACATTAAGAAATAATAAAACAAAGTCAAAAGGGTAAAAATAAATAGATAAAAATGTCAAATATTTCACTGGAAAATAACTGACCTGAAAAGTAGATTGAGCCCTACATGACTCTCAAACTGAACATATCATTTGACCCAGCAATATCACTACTAACTTTATACCCCCGAAGAGATCAAAGAAAAATGAAAAGGACATACATGTGCAAAAATATATATAGCAGCTCTTTTTGTAGTGACAAAGAATTGGAAATTGAGGAGATGCCAACAACTAGAGAAATGGTTGAACAAGTTGTGACATATGATTGTGACGAAGTAATATTGTGCTATAAAAAAAGTTAAAAGTTAAGATGAGGTGGTTTCAGGGGAAAAAAAACATAGCAAGATCTATATGAGCTGATTCAAAGCTCAATGAGAAGAACCAGGAGATCATTGTGCATAGTAATAGCAATTTTGTAAGGATAATCAACTGTGAAAGACTTGCTGCTCTGATCAACAAAATGATCCAAGACAGTCCCAAAGGACTTATGATTTAAAAAAATGTCATCCACTTCCAGAGAAAGAACTGATGAACTCTGAGTGCAATTTTAAGTATAACTGTTCACTTTTTTTTTTGAGATATGGCTAATATGGAAATATGTCTTGCATGATTTCACATGTATAACTGATATCATTTAGCTTGTCTTCTCAGTGGGTGGGGTAAGGATGAAAGGAAGGGAGAGAATTTGGAACTCAATGTTTTTTAAAAAGAAAATTAAAAATAAATAATAAAATTTAAAAACAAAAAGAACAGATTTCATCATGTAACTATCCTGCTCAATCCAGTGGCCCCCTAGTGCCTTTAAGGTAAAATTTAAACTCCTCTATTGGGCTTTTAAAACCCTTCATAACCTAGCTTCAATTTATATTTCCTTACTTAACTCCATTTCCCATACTCTACAATTAAAACAAATTGGCCATCTTAGTTCATCCTAAATAGAATTGCATTTCCTGTCCCCTGCCTTTTCATGGAATGCACTCTTTTCTTACTTGTACCACATAGAACTCTTCACTTCCTTCAGTGCTCAGTTCAAGTACCATCTTCTCCATGGAGCCTTTTTTTCAATTCCCATCCCTTCAATTACTAGTACCCTTCCTCACTAAATGGTCTCATATTTATTTTCTGGTTATTCTCTGTTGTCTCACCCATTAGAATGCAAGTTCCTTGAGAATTAGTTCATTCTTGTTCTCCCAGCACCTAGCACAGTATAAGGCATAATAGACAGTTTAAAAATGTTGTTGTTGTTGTTATTGGTTGATTTGCATTTGTTTTCTTCCTTATTCATCAATGGCAGAATAACCAGTTGGATATAAGTTGGTGGAAGACAGAGTTTGAAATCTCCAAAGAAGAATCACTCCTCCAAGAATTCTCAGGGCTTAAGTATGCAATAAAAACAGGTCTTGTAAAAGAAACTGATTCTCCTGGTCACACAGAATACATTAAATACTTATACTCTACTATTTAAAACCACCTCTCACTAGGAAAGGTGGTGTAGAATTCATGGCATCATGTAGTAAGAGTTAGGTTACTTGACCTTGGGTGGAAGGAAAGGGATATCTTTGTTTTTGCAAAAGAATACTAAAGTTAATTATTCTGAAATATCCTTAAATATGAGAATTATCAGAATAATATATTTAGAGATGACAGAGATCCTAGAAGTTATTTAGTTGAAATCTCTCATTTTAGACATTAATAAACTGAGGCAGGGATGGTATATGACTACCTAAGGTTGTATAATAACTAAATAATTTATACATATACACAAGTTATACACATATATAAATAAGTGACTGACACAGAGTTTGAACTCAGGTCCTCTGACTCCAGAGCCAGGGCTCTTCCACTGAGCCCTGATGCCTCTCAAGTAGCAGATTTGATTGTCAGGCAGGAATGGGGTTCTTTTTCTAGTCTTTATATGCTAGTAGATGATGTTGCTGCTGTCCCAGTATCCAGAACCACTGCTCAGCCTAAGCAACCCTCAGGAGCAACAATTATGCCTAATTTACTTTCCTGTTTTTGTCAGTTCTCAAATGTATAAAGGCTACCCTAATTAATACCACCTTACTCAACATCTTGCTTCTTACAATGTGTTGCTCATTTCAGTACCATGGCCAGAGACTTGATGTTCCAGTATGGCAGCTCTGTGAGGTTCAGTTAAGCAGCCTGCCTGGCTTTCGTTCTTTAACATCATTTGTTGACAACATTCTCTTTGTCTAGGTTCCACAGCCCTGTAGTTTGGCCATCAGGATGTATGACTTTCCAACCTTTGGAACTTATTTGATTCTTGCAGTCTCGTGAACCAAACCATATTTCTGACCTGCTAGCATCATAAACAATAGGGATTGGACCTGATTTCATTTCCCAAGTGAGGAAATTTCCTCTACCAATGTAGGCTGGCACTTTCTCTTCAACTTACAGTCTTAGGAAGTTGCCTAGGACACAAAGAGATCAAGTGATTTTACTAGGGTCAAACAGTCAGTATATATTAGAGATGGGACTTGAATACAAAGCTTCCCAGCCCTAAGTCCAGCTGTACTGTGCCTTCATGCTTCTCACTATGACTGCAAAATCATAAATTGCAGAACTTAGAGGTCATCTAGTCTAACCCCCTTATTTTATAAATGACAAAACTGAAGCCCAGCAAGTTTCAATGACTTGCTCAAGGTCATACAGGTAGTAAGTGTCAGAACCAAGATTCAAACTCAGGTCCCCTGACTCTAAGTTCAAAGTGCTTTTGATTCCTATGCCTGGCTCTGACTTGTGGGGCTATCTTCAGTTTCCTGGTCTCGGACTCCAAGTTTTGCTTCAAGCACTAGCCTTCAGGGTCTGTGCCTAATGCCAGTCTGAACTTCCTTACATTGTGTCAGCTCTCCTCACCCAAGTTCCTAGGATCTTCATCATACATCAATTATCTATGACATGAAATCTACCCAATGGCCGCATGCATTCTGGATTTTGTTGCTCCCAGCCCTAGGAAAATGAATTGGTTTTGGTTCAAAATGGCTCTGTAATTATGCCATGGTCTTTGATAGCAGAGTCAAAGGCCCCACAGAGAAAATAACCCAAAAACTCCAGCCCCAGATTCACTTGCCATCCAGTCACCAGACATCCAGAAACTCTCCTTTCTCAGTGGGCATATCTGACAATGAGAAAGGGATACTTCAAAAACCGAATGGTCACCATTTTGGTGGGTATCTTGAATACTTCAAAGCCTGGCAGTGCTTGTGATCTACATGGTAGAGCTTTTGAAAACCCAGGGTCTACCATGCCACAATAAGGCATCAGAGTAGAACTTTAGTGGAAGAGTAGATATTAACCTGGACAAACTCCTTTTCCAAAGTGTATCCAAACCCTTTCCATATTGAATGAGCTTTTAAAATTTCCACTGCCATTGAGCTATATGGTATACATATAATTAGCTCTAAATTAGGAATATAATTTACTTTCTCCCCACACCAATCTAATACTTCTATTATCCAAATGTACTGAACGATAGAGAGGATTTTCTGATGTCAGGATTCTTTTTTTTTCTTTTGGAGGCAGGAGGGCAGGGCAATTGGGGTTAAGTGATTTGTCCAAGGTCACATGGCTAGTAAGTGTGTCAAGTGTCTGAGGCCAGATTTGAACTCAGGTCCTCCTGACTGCAGGGCCAGTGCTCTATTCATTGCACAACCTAGCTGTCCCTCTCAGATATCCTATATCAAAAAGCTGAGTGTGTAAGAAAAGGAAAAGGAAAAGAGATGGAAATAAAAAAGATGAGAATAGTAATTGAAAGAAGAAAGAGAGAGGGAAGAGGAAAAGAGAGAGGGAGGAAAGGAAGGAAGGAAAGAAGGAAGGAAGGAAGGAAGGAAGGAAGGAAGGAAGGAAGGAAGGAAGGAAGGAAGGAAGGAAGGAAGGAAGGGGAGGGAGTTGGTCCATGCCCATATCAGCTAAGATGAAGACACCCCTGTGGGAGACACCAAGTACTGCTTCTGTCAGTGGGAACAGCCTCTCTCCTTTGGCTGTATGGCTAAATCTTTAAATCTAATCTGATTGCTACTTTCTATTTCCAGTGACATCCAGGGGAGAAGGTCTCATTCACTCAAAACATGGGCACCATGCACTAAGCTGAGTGGTGAAGAATACCTTCCCTTCCCTTTGGGCCCTTGGCCCCAAGAAATAGATTTGAGGGCTTGTTCTGCTTCATTTATCTTTTTTTTTTCAGTTCTCAGGCAGCTTGAACTATGGTCATCTTGGATCTGGACTACGAAATGACCCTAATCCCTCTTGTATCCCCAAGGATGGAAAGGAGAGATATAAGGAGGATTATGCCCTTAAGTGTAGGGGAAAATTTGTATGTCCATTCTTTCAATACCTTTGAAATAAATATTCTTTTGTAAAAGCTAATTTTAACATCCAGAGAAAGATCTGTGGGGTCAGAATATAGATCAAAGCATACTTTTTCACTTTCTTTTGGTTTTTTTCTTTCTTGTGGTTTTTCCCTTTTATTCTAATTCTTCTTTCACAATATGACTACTGTGGAATAACCTATATCAGATTGCTTGCTGTTTTAGGGAGGGAGGAGGAAAGGGAGGGATGGAGAAAAATTTGGAACTCTAAATCTTATAAAAGTGAATGTTGAAAACTCTCTTTACATGAAATTGTGAAAAATACTATTAAGTGTTTTTTAAAAAGCTAATATGTTAAGTGGTTAAATGGAACTGGGATGCTTAGTCCCCTAAAACTGCAGTAATACTACATATAGGGCTTGAGATTTTATACCACCCCGCTTAAAGGGAAACTCTGGCTAAGAAGTGAAATATGTAATATTACTCCAGAACATAGCACAGTTCCTGTCACATAGTTAAGTACTTAATAAATGATGATGATGATGATGATGATGATGCCTCTTACACAATAGGTGCCTAATAAAGGTTTATTGAATATAATTCTGCTATCACTATTACCCATCTATTCCCATTGTTACCATGGACTCTCTAGGCTCCTTGCAATGGCTTGTTCTCTAAAATGAGTATAGAGTCCAACCTCTGTTCAGGACACCCAATCAGGGTAGAGGGCAGGGAACAAGTAGAAGATGGGAAAGTGCCTTGGACCTGTGGACATGGAAAAATAAACCATTCCTAAAATGCTAAATGGGGAAAGGGAGCTTGTCCCTGGAAGCACGTAGCCCTGTTTCTACATCAAAGAAGTTTGGACAGCTGTAGGTAATCTTTAGATAAGCTCTCCAAACATAGGCTTCTGTCACTGGCACACAGTGCAGGAAGATTTCCAGATTTTGGATGGCCAGTTCATTGGTGGCTCAGAGAAAAGTAGGACTTCATGTACTGAATATGTGTGATCAGCAGACAGGGCTCCCAAGTTCAGAAGTTAAGAAGATTTTAAGAGCAAAAATTGGCCCAGGGATTCAAGCAGCTTTGAGACTGGTCCATGGAAACTGGGAGTGGGGAGGGTAGAGAATGTAGAGAGAAAGGAGCTGGCAGTAAAAACAGCCTGAAGCTATTACTTCTGAGTAAGGCCCATATGATCTGTATGGGCCCCAGGATTTGACAAAGTAGAGATAGTCACGGTGAGAACAGCAGGTATAATAGGAGAATGGTAAAACCCCCTAGAAAATAATATAGTGACTACAATGATATAAACCAAAAGAATGGCCACACACACACACACACAGTCCTTTGCAGAGGTTCAAGGTCCACAAGGTGTGGTACATTGCAAATATTTTCAGATTTTTTTTCAATGTATTAATCCATTCTGCTGATATTTTCCCTCTTTTTTCCTTTGGTCCTTAAAAAATACTTATTATATATGGTGTGACACTCTGGGAGAGGAAGGAGAGTGGATACTGGGGAAAATTATGGTGATTTAAAGAAAACAAAAACATCAATAAAAACTTATTTTATAAAAACGAATTGGCTTCCCATGAAACTTGGGAGAAGTGGAATGGTTTTACAGAATGTTTGTTATGCCCCACTCTCTTCTGTGATATAGCAGTACTTGGTCCCAACCCCACCAAAATTATGGGAGTTCATCAGTGTATATATAGAAATGATGGCATACTTAGAGAATCTTAGAGAATCAATTAAAAAACTAATTGAAATAATTAACAACTTTAGCAAAATTGCGGGATATAAAATAAACCCACATAAATCATCAGCATTTCTATATATAACCAACAAAGTCCAGCAGCAAGAGATAAAAAGAGAAATTCCTTTTAAAATAATTGTAGACAATACAAAATACTTACTTGGAAGTTCACCTGCCAAGAAAAACCCAGGAATTATACGAGCAGAATTATAAAACACTTTTCACACAAATAAAGTCAGACCTAAACAATTAGAAAAAATATCAATTGTACATGGGTAATGTTCATAATAAAGATGGCAATTCTAAATTAATTTACCTATGCAGTGCCACACCAATCAAACTACCAAAAATTATTTTATAGAGCTAGAAAAAATCATAACAAAATTCATCTGGAAGAACAAAAAATCAAGAAGATCAAGGGAAATTGATAAAAACAAATGTGAAGGAAGGTGGTCTAGCCATACCAGGTCTCAAACTGTATTATAAGGCAGTAATCATCAAATCTGGTACTGGCTAAGAAATAGAATGGTGGATCAGTGAACAGATTAGGCACATAAGACTCAGTAGTAAATGACCACAATAATCTCGTGTTTGATAAACCCAAAGACCCCAGCTTTGGGGTCAAGAACTCACTACTTAACAAAAACTGCTGGGAAACCTGGAAAATAGTATGGCAGAAACTAGGTATAGACCAACATCTCACACTGTGTACCAAGATAAGGTCAAAATGGTTACAGGATTTAAACATAGAGGGTGATACCATAAGCAAGTTAGGAGAACAAGGAATAGTGTTTTACTTGTCAGATCTTTGAAAAAGGGAGAAACTTATGAACAAACAAGAGATAGAGAGCATTACTAGATGCAAAATGGACAATTTTGATTATATTAAATTTAAAAGGTTTTGCACAGAAAACATTAGAAGGAAAGCAGAAAGCTGAAAAATAATCTTTATAGCAAGTATCTCTAATAAAGGCTTCATTTCTCAAATACATAGAAAATTGAATCAAATTTATAAAAATAAAAGTCATTCCCCAATTGAAAAATGGTCAAAGAAATATGAACAAGCAGTTTTGAGACAAAGAAACCAAAGCTATCTATAGTTATATGAAGAAGTGCACTAAATCACTACTAATTAGAGAAATACAAATGAAAACAACTCTGAGGTACCACCTCACACCTATCAGATTGGCTAATATAACAAAAAAGGAAAATAATGGATGTTGGAGGAGATGTGAGAAAACTGAGGCACTAATGCATTGTTGGTAGAACTGTGAACTGATGCAACCATTTGGGAGAGCAATTTGGAACTATGTCCAAAGGGCTATAAAACTGTACCAGCAATACCACTGATAGGTCCATATCCCCAAAACATCAAAAAGGTTGGGGGAGAGTGATCCTATTTGTACAAAAATATTTATAGCATCTCTTTTTGTAAGAATTGGAAATCAATTGGAGAATGGATAAATAAGTTATGGTATATAATTGTGATGGAATATTATTGTGCTAAAAGAAATGACAAGTAAGATCATTTCAGAAAAACCTGGAAAGATTTACATGAACTGATGCAAAGTGAAGTGAACAGAATCAGGAGCACATTGTACATAGTAATGGCAATATTGTACAATGCAGAACTATGAATCACTTAGCTATTCTCAGCAATATAATGATCCAAGGCAACCCCAAAAGACTCATGATGAAGCATATTATCTACCTCCAGAGAAAGAACTGATTGAGTTTAAAGGCAGATTAAAGAATATTATTTTTCACTTCTGTATTTTCATTTTTTTCCTTTGTGACTGTCTTCTTCAAAACATGACACTATGGTAATGTTATGCATGATTGAACATCAATAACCTATATCAAATTGCTTCGTGTCTCAGGGAAGAGGAAGGTGAAGAAGGAAAGGAGAAAATTTGAAACTCAAAAATTTTTAATGAATGTTTTAAATTGTTTAAACATTGTTGGAAAATTGCCTTAAAGTGTTTAAAAAATAAAATATTATTTAAAAATAAGTAGCTTTTTATTATTAACTGTTAATAACCACCTGAACAAAAGCAATCAAAACAAAAAGAACTACCAGCATAAACTCCAAACTATTTACAATTTGGAGAAAAAGGTAATTTTTCAGAAACAAGAAAACCTGGGTTTTGACATTTCCTTCCCCAGATAATTTTGCAAATGAAGAGATTGAGGCAAACAGGGTTAAGAGACTTGCCTAGGGTCACACATCTTGAAAGTATCTGAGGCTGAATCTGGATTCAAGAAGATGAGTCTTCTTTACTCTAGGCCTGGTACTATATCCACTGCATCCCCTACTGCCCTTTCCATTTTCTCCACCTAAACCTTCCCTCCTCAGTCAGTGTTCCATATATTCAAGTCTTTCCTCTACCACCTATATACCCTAAAAAACCTCACCTCTTCTGTGTTGCCACTCCTTCAGAGCCCTACTAGTGATTTCCAAGAATTCAACTAATTGGGGAATATGCGACCCCTCAAATTAAACTTTTAATATTTCAACTAACTTTAATAATAACTTTAATAGAAGAAATGTTAGACACAATAGCAGGCCAGGAGAACAAGATATTTGTGGGACAAGGGGAGATTTTAGAAGCCCCTGCTTCATCTCTCCTGGTCAGCTTTTTACTCTGGCCACCATGATGACAGTCTCAGGCCCAGTGATACTCAATAGCAGAGCTGATTTATAGAGCCTTTGTTCTCAATAGCTCAGGAGATGCTGACTCCCAGCTGGAGAAGAAGGAGCCACAAGGGAAAAGAAAGCCAGGAGAAGTAGTCATAAGATGTTAAGTTTATGTTAACAATAGTTTTATGTTCTAGAAAAATTTACTATAAACCCTCTTAGGGACATACTCTCTTAACTAGTCTCCCTCATTCCTTGTTCTCTATCTATTTCATGCCTCATACTGTTGGACAGGACTCAACCTTCCCCTTCCCTTCCTTGATTCATAAAGCAGACAACTCCACATTCCCCTCCCCTAATTGTTCTGTAAGCAAGCATAATACCTATCCCTCCCCTTCCCCTAATTGATCCGTGGGCAGGAGTTTCAGCGTAGGGTTTCACACTGGCCAGTGATTCAAATGTACACTGACCAATCACTGTAGTTTCAGTTTACATAACCTGGCTATGGAACTTCTTTAAAAACTGGCACTCTGTCTGTGCCAACCCACTATCTTATTTGGGCATGTACCCCAACAGTCCCACGGTAATAAATCCACTCCAAATTTAATCTCAGGGATCTTCTGTCTCACTTCATTTGAGTACAACAATACAAGACTGTGTCATAATTTAATATTTTAAGGATCTGTAATTTTATCGGCAAGGCCACTCCTTCCACTGACACACCTCAGAACCTTTTAGTGATGTGTGGGATGAAAAACCCCATTTAAAATTTAATCAAGAACATGGAGATTTCTCAGGATAAAAACAGAAAATTTTATTCTCTTCCCCCCGGCGAGAAGATGGAGGTCCTCCCCATGATGGATTAGGGAGAGGAGACATGTAACAAAAGACAGAACAAGAATTTATACCCTAATGCAGTCAAGCCCCCTTTCCCCAGCTGTCTCTTCTCCCATTTACTGAAAGGCAGGCTCAAGTCTCAGGACAAAAATCTTCCCTAATGGCAAATAACAAGGAAGCTTGGCACTATTCCTCAGTGGCTGGGGGGCGGGGGGCAGGCTTACAAAGAACAGGGAAATAGGGGATAGCCAAATCAAATGTGAAGAAGGGAAGGGCTAAGAGCTGAATGCTGATTGACAGCAAGGGAAAGGGAGAGGGGAGAAGGTGGAAGGGTGAAGCTGACAGTCAAAACCGACACCAAATTCTAAGACAATCTGAGAAGTTTTCAAGTTTTCACTCCCAAGACAGTGATAATAATCACAATTAACATGTAACATTTCAGGTTTGCAAAGACCTTTCCATAGCTCATGTAATCCTCATAACAATTCTTCAAAGTTGGTATGCCATAAGTGCTAATTATCACCATTTTGCAGGTGAGGAGACTGAGGTTAAATGACTTGCCCAAGACCCCACACCTAGTAAGTGATTGAAAGATTTCATTCTAGACCATTGACCTAGAAGCAAGCTCATAAAATATCTAGGTGGATCCTCTTGTTTTAAGGATTAAAAAAGAGCAGGGACCTAAGGTTAAATGATTTTCTCAAAGTCAGAAGAAGAACTTGAAACCAGGGCCTCTGGCTTCAGAGCCACTGACTCACACTGCCTATAGGAGTTCAGGTTTTTCCAGCAATTTTTCCAATAACCCCCACCAAACATACACACGCACACACCCTGCCTTAGGCCTGGTGTGCAGGCAGCCAGCCCTTTCTAAGCCATTTGTATGAGTACATTGCTAAATGTTCAGTGTAAGCAATTACACCTCAAACATCAGCAATGGCTATAAATTACTGTTTAATCTATTGTCTTGTTGATTATCCACACTTTAAAAAACATTGATAATGCAGATTAAATCTTAAAGTGTGCATTCATACATCTGCCCCCCCCCCCAACCATAGACCCCCTAGAGGCAGAGTTGATAAACATTCCCCAGCACCCTTCTCTATTGCTCTACAAACATTGACTGAGCTCAGCAGAAGAGTATAGGAAGCTCAGGGAATGAGGTCATCTCTAGACTGGAGGCCTGGTGACTGAAGGCTAATAATTAATAATGATAATAATATATAGCACTTTAAGGTTTGTGAAACGTTTTTATGTCCTTCCTTTGTCCTAACTTTCCTTCACAGCAACCCTATAAGATAGATAGGTGGCTCAAGAATTTGTATCCTTATTTTACAGATAAGGAAACTGAGGTTCAGAGGAGTTAAGCACTCACATAGCAAATAAATGTCTAAGATGAGATTCTATCACAGGCCTCTGACTTCTTCCCACTACACCAAGTTGCCTCCTGAGAAGAGTATACATTCTGAGTACTGTATAGAAGACTGCAGTCAGATGAGAATCAGATCTAGTCCTGGTAGGTGGCTGCATTTCTGTGTCTGATTACTCACAGGAGCACTACCAACAAAATTTACAAGTGTTGATCTGAATGCAACGGGTGTCTTCAGCTTCACAAGGAATTCTGCACACGTTATTCTAAGCCCTCATTTAGGTCTCAGCATGAGGCGGTATTTCTGGCCCGGTGACTGGGTTGGCGGCCGTCCACCCAGTGTTCTGAGGAGTTGATCTCGGACACACAGACGTTCTGCAGCACAGCACATACCTCAGCCCTCTCGCAGTGGCACAAGTTACAAGGGCAGAGAATTCCTTTTCTTAAAGGAGAGCTCCTCCTTTGTCCAGAATATAAACCAGACTCAACCTCCAGAAGAATAAATCATCTCTTTGAGCTCCTTCTCTAGGGCAAAGTCTATGATTCTTATGATCTTCGATGCGGCCTGAAAAGTATTTTTAGAAGCCATTTAATGCAAGCCCCTCACTTGTACAGACAGTCAGAGACACAGACAGTTTGAATGATTGTGGAAGGTGACCCTGTAGGAAGGACAGCATAAGTATGTACAAGCCTTGAGAGTCAAACAGAACAGACTGAGAGTCAAGGAATCTTCAGAGCCTCGGGAATAGCAAGGGTTCCCTTCCACCCCAGCACTCACAGCCATCATCCTGGAAAGCCAGCCCAGTGGAGATAGCCAGGCATCTGCTCCCGAACATCTAGAAAAGAAAGTTCTTGTCACCAAAGTCACCATCTGTCAAATTGTTCAACATCAAAAACCAACGTGATTTTATTTTTGTTGTTGCTCAGTTGTATCTGACTCTGTGTAACCCCATTTGGGGTTTTCTTGAAAGAGATACTGGGGTTTGCCAATTCCTTCTCCAGATCATTTTACAGATGAGGAAATTGAGGCAATAGGGTTAAGTGACTTGCCCAGAATCACACAGCTAGTAAGTGGCTGATGCCAGATTTGAACTCAGGATGGGGGCAACTAGGTGGCACAGTGAATAGAGAACCAGAATAAGGAGGACTTGAGTTCAAATCCAGCCTCAGACACTTGACACACTTACTAGCTGTGTGACCTTGGGCAAGTCACTTAACCCCAATTGCCCTTCCTTCCCCCCTCCAAAAAAAAAAAAATGAACTCAGGATGATGAGTCCTCCTGACTCCAGACCTGGCACTCTTTCCACTCCAACACCTAGCTGCCCTTGTGATTTTATTACATTACATTATTGGAAATTAAAGAAGAAACATTGCTATCTGCATTGTAACTGTACCCTAAGGGTCAGCTGACTAGTAACTGAAACCTTCTCTGTGTGTTGTCCCTTTCATTAGAATGTGAACTTCTTGAGAGCAGGTAATGCCTTACTTTTCTATTCATATTCCTAGCACTGAGAATAAATGCTTGGCACATAATACATGCTCAGTGAATGATTTTTCATTCCCTTACCCATTTGGGATCAAGTCCAAACCCCTCCTTTGACAGATAAGGAAACTGAGGCCCCAAGAGGTCAAGTAATTTGATCAAGGTCACACAGGGAGTAAGAGGAGGCTTCACAATGTAATAGACTGCTGAACCTCAATCTTAACTCTGTCACTGAATGATCTTGGACAAGCCATTCAACCTCTGTAGACCTCATTGTCTTCATCTATAGAATGAGGGGGTTAGACTAGGTAATTCTTTTTCTTTTTTTTTTCTTTAAGCTTTTTTGGAGGGCAATTGGGGTTAAGTAACTTGCCCAAGGTCACACGGCTAGGTTTTTGTTTGTGTGTGCATTAAGTGTCTGAGGTCAGATCTGAACACAGGTCCTTCTGACTCCAGGGCCAACGCTCTACACACTGTGCCATCTAGCCGCCCCAAGACTAGGTAATTCTAAGGTCCTTTCCAGCTCAAAATCTGTGAGCCTATGTTCAGTAGCAAGGACTCAAACCAATATCCTAGGATTCAAAATCCAGTTACCTATTCATTGTGCCACACTGTCTCTAATTTAGGTATGATCAAAGGCACTATTAGGGGTAGCAGTAGTATTTATGATTACCCAAGAACAAGGTAGGAAAATTATATTCCAGAATCATGGAGCAAATGGAAATAAAGGCTGGTTACAGAATTGTTTCAGATCCTTTACTTTGCTTCTAGGTGATTTGGACTACTTTGGATCTTGGGACCTGTAGAGGACAGCCAGAGATCACTTTTCAAACTGAATTTCTACCTTTCCTGCTATCTACCCAGGCAGTGAGGCCCTTATCAACTGACCTTGTCACAAGAATGGACTCTGATTCACATGGTCTGGAACCCTGCCCAAAATTCCATGGAGGAGATTTTCAGTCATTTCAGTCTTGTCTGACTCTTTGTGACACCATTTGGGATTTTCTTGGCAAAGATATTAGAATGGTTTGCCATTTCCTTCTTCAACTCATTTTACAGAAGAGGAAACTGAGGCACACAGGGTTAAGTGACTTGCCCATGGTCACCTAGCTAGTACTGTATTTCACCACATAATCCTCACAGATTTTATGCCAAATATTTTTGCAAAAAAATTGGGATGCAACCATTATATAAAGCTTTTTTAAAAAAAATTATGCTGGTATTACTTAAAGATCATTTATTACTAAACTGTCTTTTATGCAAGATTAGGATACACAGAATACTTGTGAATATATGTTAAAATTTGGAAGATGCAAGTCTTACCATATCGAGTGCCTTACTCAGGGCAGCTTCACCCCCACACCCATTCCCCTTGCAACTATAGCTCTTCATTGGATTGAGTGAAAATACCATTAGTATTGTAGCACTCTAAGCAAACCACGCAAATTGGCTTTTGGTTTGATGCACGTGCACGCTGAGAATTCTAGGCTTATAGCTCACAATGTGCAAGAGATAAGCACATATCTACATGCCACTGAATACATTGCTGCCATATTTACCTTTTAAGTGGCATAATGAACAGAATTATACCATGTGACAAGTTACACAGTGAAAGGTTATAGACCAATTTTTCAACTGAAAAAAAAAGGGGGGGTGTGAGGATTTTGTGAAATACAGTGTCTGAGGTCAAACTTGAACTCAGGTCTTCCTGACACCAGGTCCAGTACTCTGTGCACTATAACACCACCTAGCTGCCCCATGGGGGAGATAGAGTAAGGCAGTTCTCTTCTGCCCAGAGGTATCCTTGGCCAGACACAGGTCACTCATCCTTGACTATTGCCAGTGAGCAATAAGCTCAGATTTCCGATAGGCAGCAGCCTCCCCTCCCTGAGGATCAAACAAATCTCACAGAGCCAAGGCTTCCCTCATCCCTGGGAGCCAGTCTGGCTCTGGGCCTGAGACACTTCAGGTAGCAGAGTTGGTGCAGACCTCTAATGCAAACAACATTGAAGGTCATAATATTTAGAGATGAAATGCTCCCGAGAATATCTCTATTCCAACCCATTTTACAAATGAGGGAACAGAAAGAGTAAGCAGTTTATTCAAGATTATACAATTGCTAATTAGAGATAGAAATTTGGACTCAGGGTTCAGTCTCCTGACTCCAGTTCCAGTGTTTCCTTCCCCTACACTAGTCTGTCTGAAACTAGACTTGGAGCCAGAAAACATTAGCTTGAATCATGGACTTTCCCAATCCATGTGACATTGGGTAAGTTCCCAATCTCTGAATCTCAGCTTCTATCTACAAAAAGAGGATAACAAATTTTCGAATAACAACTTCACAGCCTTGCTGTAAGGAAAATGTTTTGTACAGAACTATCTAGACCAAAGTTATTACTCATCGGAGCAGACCCGAGAGTCTGTAGGGAAATCTATGTGGATGCCAATCTGAAGACAAAAGAAATTCAGAGAAGCCCGGACCTACCCACATGTCCTCCATCCTAGGATGGCTCAAGACCATGTAGGAGCCAAGCAAGTTACCTTCTCTGTGTTTTCTACATGATTGTTCCCCTCGTGTTCATAGCATCACAGATGAGAGGTGGGAGGGACCTTAGCACTCACCCTTCTAATCCAAGCCTGACATCTTACAGATGAAGAAACTGAAGCCTAGAGAGAAGTAACTTGTCCAAGGTCATCTAGACAGCGAATAGTAGAGCCTGGATTTAAAGCCAAGCTCCCCGGATGCTCTCTCTGTACCCCACTGCCCCCTGTTTTCCACGTTTGCCTGGATCAGGGGTAGGGAACCTGTGGCTACACTTAAGGATCTAAAAGGCCACATATGGCCTTAAGGCCAAAGGTTCCCCACCCCTGACTTGGATCATAGTGTCTTAGATTACAAGCTCCTCAAGGGCAAGATCCATTTCTACTTTTGGTGAAAGTAGGTAAAAAGGATGGTGAAAAGGATGCTTTTGGTGAAAAGGATGCTTCGCTCAGAGAATCCCTGGGTCTAGAAGAGAAAGGAAGCAGGCAGGTCTTTCTCAGCCACTCACCCAATGCAACAAACTCTTCAGGCCCATCCGAACATGTTTTCTGGCATGGAACATTGTTTAAAAAAATACAAAACAAATATTAGACATCACCTTCCTAATCCGTAAGGCCAGATGATGAAAAGGAGCTCAAACTCTGCCTAGCAAGCCATCAGAGTAAGAAGTGACTTACAGTTCATCAGGGGAGGGGGAAAAAATCCCCTAAACAGACACCTTCAACACATTTCCTTCTCCAAATTCTCACATTTTTTTTTTTTGTATTTTGTTTTTCGATGTTTTGTGGTGGATCAGGCATTGAAGTGGATTTTCTTTAGATATCAGCAATGCTTAAGAATTAGGGATTTGAAGACTGAAGAAAGGTAACTGCTACTTCCCAGAGGAACAAAGATGTTAATAAATCAAGGACTTGTGGTTTTGTTGGTGTGGGAACTGTCTCCACTGAGGCAGGCAACCTGTCTGTAATTTACTGTGATAGTTGTTGGAGGCTTAGAGTAGTTACAGGATTTGTCCATGATTACATTTCTAGTAAATTCTCAAGACAGGATCTGAACCTAGGTCCTAGTGGTGAGTTCTTCACTGTCTTCATTACCTCCACTCTATCCAGAACAAAAGCACTGTAAAAATATTAAACCATAGCCCATAGCTCTGCGCTCTCTCTCTCTCTCTCTCTCTCTCTCTCTCTCTCTCTCTCTCTCTCTCTCTGTTTCTATCTCTGTCTGTCTGTCTCTGTCTCTCTTTGTCTCTCTCTGTCTCTCTGTGTCTCTCTCTTCTTCCCCCCCTCCAACCCTCATTGATAATGCAAATAGTAGCACTCAATCCAGTTTTCTTTATAGCCACAGACATGTGCAAGGACTAAAGAAAACTCCCCTAGTGATGAATTATTTGGTATCTCTAAATCAAGTCTAATCAAATCAACAAGCATTTAATAAATGCTTACGCTGTCCTGGGAATTATACCAAGTCCTGGGAATACAAATACAAGCTCAGGGCTGCTCATCTACCTTGGGTGTCCACTTTCACCCAACTTTCACCTGTGACTCTGAGAAGCTGTAGCAGGCTCAGTGGCCAGACCACAATAAAACTGTCTCAGTGGGAAAACCAGGTTAAGGGTATCCTACAGGCCTCAAATTTGTTGGTGAGCTAGGGGGATGTCTGCCTCAAACATGTGAAGACTTCCCCCAGCGGAATGGGCAGATGAGAACAATTTGCTCCAAAGACCATGAAGGCAACAGAAGTAGATACTGTTGGAATGCTTAGAGCTTGGTCAGAGACTGAAGATGCCAAGGTCACCCACTGGATCTTGGGCCATCATCAGTCATCTTGACTTTTGTCTTGCCACTGGACTTCAATGACTCTGAAAGAGAGAATGAAGCTGACTACTTTATGGAACTCTGCTTCACTTAAATACAATTCATGAGTAAGTCAGGACATCACTCTGATATCACTGGTCCTCTTCAGAAAAATGAAGGTTGAACAACAAAAACAAGCAAAAATTAAAAAGACATTCTCTGCCCTTGAGGAATTTACAGTCTAATGGGGGAAGAAGCTAAAAAGAGGGTGAAGGGAGAAGGTACCCTGTGCAATGATATGGTACAGAAAGTCCAGAGGAAGGAATAGAACATGGAGAGGAATGAAGGCATGGCTAGTCTGGGCTTTTTCCTTCAAATAAATGTTCTGGGAAGAACCAGACAAGAAGAGGTCATGGGGGCAAGGCAATACTTCCAGTAGTGCAAGGATGAACTGAACTTCCGAGTTGAGAAGAAATCAGAGGAAGAAGAAGGAAGGGATTGAAGGGGAATGCAGAGGGATATTCCAAGGTGAGTAGGCTGCAAGGGTAGTAGGATGTTCCAGGTAAAGGAAGCCCTAGGTGCTGAGGGAAGGTCCAAGATGAGTCAGAAGTAAAGGCATCATTTTAGAGTCTGGAAAGTCAGCAACAGAGCCAGGAGAGCCTGGACCCCTTCCCAAAATGGCAGCTCAAGGAGGAACTCACCCATGGGAAGAGGTAGATTTAGATTTAGAATTTGAAGAACTTTAGTTTTAGAACTAAAGATCATCTAATCCAATCTGCTCATTTCACAGATAAAGAAACATTAAATGACTTGCCCAAGATCACACAGGGTAAATACTGGGATTTGAAACCAAGTTCTTTGACCCCAAAACCAGTGCTCTTAACCAGCCAAAACCCACAGAGGGTTATTTCTGTGGCAACCTACTGAGATACAAAAATAACTTCATTGTACTAAATCCTGATACTCATTAAGATTTCAAAACTCACAGCAAAACCTTCTTAATTCCAAACCTTGTGATAATTAGCCAAGAATAGGCTGCAGTTCACCTCAGCTTCCTGCCCCCACCCACATCCCACCAAATGTTTGCCAAGCAGACAAAAATCGTAAACAAGATTTTAGAGGGTATGTTTATCCTTAATGGAACATAGTGTTCAAAAAGCACAAAAACAGACAATAAATAGACTCTTTAATTACAAATTGGTCAGATCTGCTCATTAAGGCAAGCTTCTTGGGGGCTATAATTTGTCTTTATTTGTTCATAAGGCCTTAAAAATAATGAAACAAAGGACTCATGGTGAAAAATGCTATCCATCTCCAGAGAAAGAATTGATGGAGTCAAAACAGATCAAAGCATACTTGTTTTTACTTTATTTTTTTGTGGGATTCTTTTGTTCCATTTTTTTTTTCACAAGAGGATTAACATGGACCTATGTTTTGCATGATTGCACATGTATTTTGTTATTGTTCAGTTGTGTCTGACTCTTTGTGACCCCATTTGGGGTTTTTCTTGGCAAAGATATTGAAGTGGTTTGCCATTTCCTTCTCCTGTTCGTTTTACAGACGAGGAAACTGAGACAAACAGGGTTAAGTGATTTGCTTAGGGCCACACAGCTAGTAAGGCTACATTTGAACTCAGGTCTTCCTAACTCTAGGCCCAGTACTCTATCCACTGAGCCACCTAGTTGCCCTGCATATGTATAACCTATATCAAATTGTTTACTCTCTCAGGGAGGGGGAAAAGAGAAAAGGAGAGAATTTGGAGCTTAAATTTAAAAAAAATTAGCAATTGTTTTTACATATAATTGGAAAAATACTAAAAATAATAAAATAGCAGTTCTTTTAAAAATATTCTATAGTTCTGCATTCTTATTTATTCATTTGGTAGTTCTCTCATTAGTGATAGGCTCATAGAATATCAGAGCTGGAAGGGACTTTCGAGAAGGGAAAACATTAGTCCTTTTATATAGAAAGTTTCCTGGTCTCCTTGTTCCTTTTTAACCCTAGCATATCCCTAGTTACCTACCACAGTACCCCTACGGGTCCTTTTCAAGGTGTTCATGCCTTCATGGGCATAGTCCTGAAAAGTGGCTAAGTCTTTGCATGCAGTCCCCTCCACCAGCCACCCACAATGCTATGGAGCTCAAAGGGTTCCATGAGTGGCTGTCCACTCCTCAAAGAGCTGTAATAAGTGGGTCAGCTCCTCTGCCTGGAATGCCTCCATTTTTTCTTGGCCTATCTCTTCTCCTAGGGTTATGAAGCCCAAAAGCTGAGTCCCTTAAGTTGTAAGCAGCAGGGCAGCTAGGCAGCATAGTAAATAGAGCACTAGCCCTGGAGCCAGGAGGACCTGAATTCAAATCCTACCTCAGACACTTAACACACACACACACACACACACACACACACACACACACACACCAAAAAAAAAAAGCTAGCTGTGTGACCTTGAGCAAGTCACTTAACCCTAATTGCCCCTCTGAAAAGCAAAAAAAAACTTATTAAAAAAAATGTAAGCAGTATAAACTTACCACCCCTGTCACCAAAGTAATTTAAATCTATGTTGACAATGCTCTTTTTAATTAAGTACTTTAAATGATTCATTCTGGGAGAGAGATCAAGCCTTTCAGAAAACTTCTTCAGATGGGTTTGTATCTAATACATTATTTATAAATAAGTTATTGATGGTTCAGGCGGGTAGGGGTGGGAGGCCAAACATTAGGGGATGGATCCACAAAAAAAGAAAAAAAAATTAAGAAGCTCTGGGTTTGGAAAAGATTAATAAGGTGGAGATGTTTACAAAAGCACAGAGACAAAGTGATATCACTATAGGGTATACACCAGTGAGGTGTTTAGGGAGGACTAGCATCTCTAGTGTGAGGGTTTTCGAGAACTTTCAGGGCTGCTCATCTACCTTTAGTGTCTACCTTTCATCCAACTCTCACCTGTGACTCCAAGAGGCTGTAACATGTTCAGCAGCCACACTCTGGTAACCAGGTCGAGGTACTGCATGCTTCCAACCCCTCCGTGCATGTGAAGACTTTCCTGGTGGAATGGGCAGATGGGACAACTTGTTCCAGCGACCACGAAGTTAGTGAAGTAGGCACTGTGGAGTGCTTCAGAACTTGGTCAGATATTGAAGACGCCAAAATCATCCACTGTATCCTGGACCATCACCAGTTGTTTTGACTTTCCACTAGATTTTGATGACTCTGGAAGATAAAGTGAGGCTGATGACTGTGAAATTCTGCCTCACTTAAATCCAATTCAAATACAAGTCAGAACATCACCTTTTGATGTCATTGGTCCTCTGAAAACATGGGCAAAAAAACAACAATAGAAAGAGCACTGGCCTCCACAGCAGGATCCCTGGGGTCTAATTCCTTCTCTAAGACTTAATAGTCATGTTACAAGCAGAGGAGTTATTGAAACTTTCTGGGGGCAATTTTCTTCTCTGTTAAATGGGATATCAGAGAGTTCTGAAAACTATTATAAGTAAATGTATTTCAAAAATAAAGCCAAAAGGGACCTTAGAGGTTATCTAGTCCAAACCCCACTCCTTAATGTTATATGACTTTCCCAAAATCACACAAGTAGTATGGAGGTAGAATTTGAACTCAGGTTCTCTGATTCTGAGACTAAGGCTCTTTACACTATCCTATGGCTAGTCAAAAGCATGATAAATAACATTGAGAACCAGGATTAAGTCATAAAAAACTTTGTAAATGTAATTGTTAATAATTTCATCTGTTACTATGTCCTGTCCTATCCAACTTTTACCAACCACACATTCTGTGTTCTCTTATTCAGTTTAATAATCAACCAACAATCATTTGACAAGTGCCTACTGTGTACCAGGAACTGAGCTAGGCATTGAAGATACAAAGACAAAAGGGAAACAGTACTTGTCTTCAAGCTTACCTATTAAACTTTTACTTAGTATCAATTATGTATAAGGCACTGTCATATGCATTTAATTATCTTGACAAACTTTTAAGTTCAAGTTTCTATGAAGTGGATGGAAAAGAAAGCTAGGAGTAGGGGACAGGATTGGAAACTACTACACATGGGCAATGGTAAATATAGGCTGTTAGCTGGTAAAAAGGAAGACTTAGAAATCTAACCTTAATTAGCAAAATATTCACCTGGGACAAGCAGTGGAGGAGGATTCCTCTGGGGTACAGACTAATGGAAAGAAAGCATAGCTTGGATTTCTACCTTACTGACAATGACCACCAAGGGAAAGATCTTGACAGGGAAGCCCAGACAACAGTAGATGAGATGGGCTTCACAGAAGGGATCATCCCAAAGAAAAGTTCTCTTATCACCATCTAAATTGTTTTCATTAGGCAGATTTCAGAAAAAACCTGGAAAGACTTACATGAACTGATGCTGAGTAAAGTGAGCAGAACCAGGTACTATACACAGTACAGGTAACACTGTATACAGTAACAGCAACATTATGTGATGATCAACTCTGATAATTCCAAAAGACTCATAATGGGAAATGTTATCCACATCCAGAGAAAGAACTGATGGAGTCTGAATGCAGATTGAAGCATATAATTTTCACTGTCTTTATTTATTTCATGGGTTTTTCATTTTATTCTGTTTCTTCTTACATCATATGACCAATATGGAAATATGTTTTACATGATGATACATATATAACCTATAACAAATTGCTTACTGTCTTAAGGATGGAGGAAAAGAGGAAAGGAAGGAGAAAATTTGGAATTCAAATTTTATTTTAAAAAGAATGTTAAAATTGTATTTATATGTAATTGGAAAAATAAAATACTATTAAAAATTAATTGTCTGCATTGGGCAAGCTGCCCTACCCTACTTATACTGCCACCTGTAAGAACAGGCAGGGTAAATATTTCTCTTCAAGTATTTGAAAAGTTATGGAGTAGAATCTGGAGGAATTAGCCTTGTTCTTTGTGTCTCCAAGAACAGAACTACAAGCAATGAGTGAAGGTGTTAGGGAGGCAGATTGTGATTTTATAAAAGATGGATAAAATCTGGAGTTGTCTCAGTGCTGTGCCTTGTTAGCTAGTGAGCTTCTCATTACCCGGAAGTGTTCAAGCAGAGGCTAAGTGACTAGCCCTTGAGTTCATTGAAGGCAGAATTCCTGCATTGAGTGAAAAGTAAAACTTGATGAGCCCTAAAGCAATGTTCAGTAGTGAATGCCTTTGAGGCCAGGATTTGAATCCTGCCTCTGATGCTCTCTCTGTATGTGATCTTGGCCAAGTCACCTAACCACTTAGAGCCTTGGGGCTATTTTCTATAAAATTGGGATAATTACAATTGTACCACCTATCTCACAGAATTAGTGCAAATGAGGTGTTTTGCAAACTTGAAAGAGCTATGTAAGTTCTTGTAGGTGTAGGGCAGCTCAAAGCTTTAGAAGCCTTGAGCCTCCAGGCTAAAAGTAATATTTTCCTCCTCAAAATTTCCCAGAAAGTGTTGCATTAATTTTCACTTAGCCAGTATAAAAATCTATTTTGTATCATGCCTATTTATGTATATATCAAACACCTTCTTTTCATTGACAAACTCTTAAAAAGTAGGGATTGTGCTGAGGGTTTTTTTTTTTTCATCTTTGGAAATGGGACAGGACTCTCCTGGGCTACCTACCAGGGGCATGATGAGAGTTGAAAAAATAATAATAATAATAGATATTTATGTAGCACTTACTTTGTGTCAGACTCTGTGCTAAGCACTTTACAATTATTATATCATTTTAAAACCGTTTACTTGCTCCAACTAAATATTGAGGCACTTAGAGGACTTTCTACTGGGATCTGAATGGGGTACAGGCAGAAAATTTCTGGTAAATGTTTAATGACCTGCTCTCCAAAAAAAAAAAAAAAGTACAAACAGCACACTTATAAGTTTCATCTGCAGGAGCACAGCGAATAGAGCACCAGCCCTGGAGTCAGGAAGACCTGAGTTCAAATCTGGCCTCAGACACAACACAAAAACTAGCTGTACAATTTTGGGAAAGTCACATAACCCCAATTGCCCTAACTTCCCCCTTCCAAAAAGCAAAAATAAAAGTTTCATCTGCATTACTAACCTTTCTCTAACACTTTAAGTCTTAATAATCAATAAAACAATACGTCAAGCTTTGATTCATAGAATTTTTCCAATTTGCAAGGTGTAAATGTTCACACTGAAAATTTAACAACCATGAACTAGTACAAGCTGGTTCTAGAGTATGGGGGTTAGGAGGAATTGGGAGGGAGGGGAAGAGAATAAAAAATGTCTTGCAAGGTCATTTTGTGTGCCAGCTGAGTGTGGCACAATTGGCCTGTGGTACCAGTTGATAAGAACTGAAAATGGGTTGATTAATCACAGGCATGATGGCTGGACACAAGATGTTATGGGGCTTAAAAAAGAGAGCTGGTGACAGTGCTAGCAGATGACAATAGTGGCAACCACACTGACACACCCAGGAGTAGCTACTAGCACAAGTTCTTAGTAGGCCTTGCTAGGAAAGATAGCTGTTTAAGGGGTCAACAATCTTTTCTTAATTATATTCACTAGTTCAGGGGGAAAGCCAGCACCCTGAACTTCAGAGAAAATACAAAGAAAATACAGAGAAAATACAAACAGAGAAATAAAGACCAACAGACAGATTGGCTCTGACTGCCTGAATCAACTATACACTTTCATATATCCCTGGATTGAGAGAGCCTTTACATCTGAGCAGTCGGCATGAACCAAACATACAGCCACTCATGACTAGGGGATCATGAGATCCTTCTCATAAGCGAGCCCCTAAAGTTAAATACCAACTTAAAGTATATAAAGACTTCTCAGAGCTAGAAGGCATCACAAATCTCAGTACCTAATTAGAATTTAGCAAAAGGTGGGAAAGCCTTCCTACAAGCAAGCCTCCCCTAAGGAAGCTTCCCTTAATGGGCTCCACCTGGAGGCCTATTAATGAACAGGGAAGATCTTAAATTCCATTAACATTACAATGACAGCCCCAGTTGGTGGAGAAACAGCTGCAGAAGCAGAGTAGAGCAACAGTGAGCATGGCCATTTGCTGGGAGGGGCACTATGTTATAACCCTTTGGGTTGGGGAAGAATTCCCCTTAGCATTTACTTCACTATTCTTTCTAATTAAAAGTTTTGCTATATGATTGGTCTGTTGGTAGAGAATGTAAGGATGGTAGCTTGAAATGTATTTGCTTAATTCTGATTATCCAAAACACCTCCCACCAAAGCTGGGTCTAGAAAGAAACTAAGAACTAATTAATGAAATATCTAGTCTAGAGAAGGAGAGAACTTAAAAAAGAACAAGGTTTAATTCCCCGTAAGTATACTTGGAAAGTCATAATTAACTAATAAGACCACTGTAAAAACTTTCTAACTTACCTTTTAGATTCATTACTAAATCATGTTGGGTATTGTTTTAATAAATAAGGCAAGAGATTAAATAAGAGGTCTGTGTTCTCCCCTGAAAGCCGAGGATAGGTGGATGAGTGTTCCTTGGGAGGGCAGAGGAAAGAAAAGATGTTCATATTCAAATAGGTGGGCAATTTGAACCCAGAGGAGGAATGTCTGCAAGCTAAGTCCTAGAGTTTATTGTTAGAAGAAAATAATATCATCATAAGAGATGGTAAGACCATAGTGTCCCCAATTTCATTTGAAGTTGTATGACATTCCTCTGTTGTTATTCAGTCATGTTCAACTCTTTGTGAACCACAGCACACCAATGCTGTCCAGGGGGTTTTCTTGACAAAGATACTGGAGTGATTTGCCATTTCCTTCTCCAGTGGAGTAAGGCAAACAGGTTAAGTGACTTGCTCGGGGTCACATAGCTAGTAAGTATCTGAAGCTAAACTTGAACCCACTTATTCCCCACTCTAGGCCCAGCATTCTATCCACTGAACCACCTAGCTGGCTTTGTGAAAGAATCCTCTAAGACCCCTTTAAAAACAAATTAAAATTGGTGGTGAAAAATTTTGAGATTTCTTTGGCAATAGTATCTCTAAATTCATCTTAAAGGGTAGCTAACTGCTAAAATAAGTTTATGAAATAAATCAATGGATCAAGTCAAGCCTTGTCCTAAGTCCTGCAAGTGATTCTACAACTGGGATAGAGAAAATAATTTTCTTAAATATCTTGTTACTATATAATGAAAGATATGATCTAGTCCCAGGGAGCTGTTCTCTCCTACTCTCAGGTGAAAGCTATAAAACTTCCCAGCATGGGCATGCCCACTATACTCAACAACCAAGGAATTGAAAAGAGTCAAAGAATAGAGGAACTAGGGGAAAGGGCAGGTAAGAAATGGTGGAAGCATGGTTAGTGGAGTAATTGTTGTTTTAGGTAAAGTGAGAATAGTGGAAGTCTGTGCCAGGCCTGCTCTGTACTCTGCCCCCACCACTCTACTAGTGATGCACAGATGACAAGGATTAACTGGAGTCCCATATGACCTAGACAATGAGCAAGCATGCCAAGAAGGCATGACAGAATAAAAAAACAGGAAAACAGTAGCATCTAAAGGCAGCCCTGGTTCCTGAGTTCCCCAACCAATTTGGCTCATTAGGAAGCTGTGAGTAGAGCAGCAGATGGGGGATTTCTTGAGTCATGAGCAGGACCTCAGGTTGGGGATGCTTGTGACTTCAGGGGGGGAGCATCTGAATCTTAAGTGCCTAAACTGTGTCTAAGAACATTTGGGTTTGCAGTATGCCCCGTGGACTGACTGGACTGCCTAAATCTTGGATAAATCAAAGTTTAATTGGATAAATTCACATGGATCACACTAATGATAGTCCTGCCATCCACAAGGGGGCAGAGCTAGGGAATGAAAATCACTCACTGTCTAAGAGGTTGGTATACCCCCTTCCCAAATTCCCCTGAGGTCTATGGTAGTAGGTATAACTACATGGGAATATCCATTGCCTGCTCTTTATCTTTGAATGGGATCAGGCTGGTGGTTAACAGTGCCCCCTAGGGGAGGTAAAATTAGTATCAAACAGTCACAATTAAATCACTTCATGATTCTTAAAGGACTTAAAAAAAAAAAAAGATGGTTTGGGTTTTTTGCAAGATTTCAGGGCCCCAAATGGTTTAGAAAGGTTGACACTCCTTTCCCCAAAGCAACAGTCAACGCCTGGCTCTTTCCCCATTCCATAATCTTCCTAGCAGCTGGGCTTCCTTTCACAATAGCTGAATTTTGAGAGAAAAAGTCTGCCTATCATAGTTCTGTCCAAATTCCCTGCTCCCTATCACGGCTCAGCTATTTGACAGAGGAGGTGACTAGAGAAGAAAAACATCCAAACTCACCAATTTCTCTCCTTTTACCTATATAGTACAAACCATTAGACCCGTAATTTATATAATTATTATATTTTATATAATTATATATGTTTGTATTTAATTTATATATAAAATTATAAAAACCTATAGTTTTAATTATTTAAATTATTGTTTATGACAATAATTTTGGGTTCAGAGGAGAATGGAGTGTGATGGGAACATCCTAACTCCTCCCCATGGGCAAATTAAGCCAATTTTTCCTTTAAAAGTACTGAGACCATCCTGGACACTTCCTTGGCTAAGAGGGCTAAAGGTTCAGGCTGCTGACATCATTTTCTGGTTGCTTGAGTACAATAGAGCCATGAGGAGTTCCCATCCTCTCTCATGCTTGATTGGTGGAGAATGATGGCTAAGTCAAAACTAAAGGGCTTTGCTCAGCCAAATCAGCTTAAGGGGTCCTCCATGCCTCTCCTTGCTGAATCTCTTCCTCTTGCCATGGTTCGGTAAATCTCTTTTTGTTCATTGTCAAATGACCTATGAGGGTCTCTTTTTTTTCAGTTCCAAACTAAACTACCAGGGAACTGACCCTGAGGCAGGCCCAGCCCAGAACACTGGGGTAAAAGAAAACGAGCTTCTTAAAATAAATTATTTCTGAATGAGGGAAGCTGGCAACGTATACACAGCATTTTTTAAAATTAGCTAGCACTAGCACTCTCCATTTCTAAGTGTTTGAAAAATCCTAATGCCTCTGTCTCCATTTGTATATAAGTTCCTGAGGCCAGGCACCACCTTTCATTTAGAATATATATTTTTTGTGTGCTCAGAGCTTACCATAGTGCTTGGCAAGTAGTGAGTGCTTAATAAATGCTTTTTTTTTTCCTTCAAAAAAAATTAAAACAGTTAACCAATACTGAAACTACTTGAGAAAGTCAGTATTTCAATTTAGTCTTTTAAATAGCTTTCCTAACATTGTCAAATGAAGCAATCAAACAGAGCTATAAGTGGGTCTGGATGGCTAGGTCTTTGTCTCAGGGTCCAACACATTAGGATCTGGGCATCCTCCCTGCCCTGGTCTGGCAGTTGCTACCTCAGGACCCCAGCAGAGGATGAGAACATAGTCACAGGCTGGTGGAGAATGGGGCAGGAAGGGGAGGTGGATAGACTGTGCCTTCTCCCAGCATGACTCTACACTCTATCAGACCATCCTCTGTGCCTGCTACAGGGACTTTCCCCATCACTCACTGTCCCACCCAGCTATGTTTTCCCAAAGGTGAAGAAATTTCTAGTTATGCTTCCGATCAAATAGTATCTATTCCGAAGATTGAATTGCTTCCAACATCACATTGCTTCTGTAAGAATTCCTGTGAAAACAAGACAATTGTTCTCCAAAGAGACGGGACAGAATATGCCGAGAAGAAACCCTTCTGTGATAGGAAAGAAAAGTTGTTTATCACCATTTACCAGTTACAACATACAAGAAATATTAGAAAAGACACCCACGTCTACTAAAGGTACAGGCCTCAGGGACTGCCTGTCAGAGGCCAAGTCTGCTTAGCATTAGGACTTTTTTCTAGAAATGACCTCTGAAACAGGAGCAGGGGAAGCACATGAAAAGAGGTAAACGAATGCAGGGAAGGAGGCAGTAATTAAAAGGTTTGGGATTTTTTTTTCTTTTAAGAACCTCAAAACCTCTCTGTGAGATTAGTTTGCACATTTTCTCAAAGTGATACATGAATCCATTGGAGGTGACATCAGACCCAGGGCATATGACCCAAGTTAGTGGGATGTTTCTATTTTTGCCATTAAAAGACTGATTTTTTTCCCTAATAGCAGGGCAGTCACTGCTCTTCTGCCTGGTTTCCCTTGTAACTGATAGCACACATGGCTGACCCAGGTTAGGGATGAGGGTTGATTATGATCAGATATCAGAGTCAAGCTAACTGGTTCCCATGGGCAGCCCCCAAAACCTTAGGCCTGCTGATACTGCCCTTGCTGTAACCAATTGAGCTAATCTACCCTGACTTTAGAACCTCAGAGCTCACTTGCCCTTCCCTCCAAACAAAATCAAAGTTCTTCATGAGTAGTCAATGGCCCACCCTGTCCCACTCCCCAACCTCCTTCAAGCTTGGAATCGTGCAACCAGGACCAATTATCACCAGTTTTTCAGAATCACAGGATTTGGAGCTAGAAGAGGCCTTCAGATTGATATAGTCCAATCCCTGGATAAATAAGTAGAGACTCTGAGACATCAAATATTTGACCTGAGGCCACACAGCAAGTCAGTAACAGAATTTAGAAAGAATAATAATAGTTCACATTTAAAAATTAGAAAGGCAGAGTGATACTCGAATCTGAGTGAGGAAGACTTATGTTTTAAATTCTGCATCTGACACTTGATAACTGTGACCATGGGAAAAAATACTTAAAACTCTCTGAATCTCAGTTTCTTCATCTGTAGAACAGAGATAAAAATATCTGCACCATCTTCATCACACGACTATTTTGAGGTGAAAGTGAGATTACTTAGAATCCTGAATCCTAAAAAAAAAAAACCAAAAAAAACCTTCACAACACCCTTCTCTGGTAGGTACTACAAGTATTAGTCATACCCATTTCACAGATGAGGTTCAGAAAAGTTAAAGCAACCTGCCCACAGACACATAGCTAACCAGTGTCAGAGCAGGGACTCAAACCCGGGCCACCTAGGCTCCCTCCACTCCTCTGTTCTGTTTCTTGGGTATCCCTCTTCCTTGTCTGGTCATCAAGGCCTGCACCCCTGTGAGCCTCCTTCTGGACCACTCCCAGGTCCTCTACTTATCAGGGGATGGT
Organism: Gymnobelideus leadbeateri; assembly: GCA_011680675.1. NCBI lineage: Eukaryota > Metazoa > Chordata > Mammalia > Diprotodontia > Petauridae > Gymnobelideus > Gymnobelideus leadbeateri. Next base: position 49,289 of record WOXC01007260.1, on the reverse strand, counting down.
GAGTTTAGCTGAAGGATCATACATCGAGAGCTGGGAAAGATGTTGAGGTCATCAGTTCAACTGCCTCTTTGTACAGAAGAAGACACTACATTCCGTGATTTACCCAATACTAGCTAGCATTTATTTGCTTAGTACTTTAAGGTTCACAAAAGTTTTACCTATGTTAACTCATTTAATCCTCACAACAACTGTGAGAGGAAGGTGCTATAATTATCCCCATTTTACTATGAGGGAAACTGAGGCTAAGGGAGGATATGGGACTTACCAAGGGTCACACAGATACTAAGCTAATGTCTGAGTCCAAATTTGAACCCAGATATTCCCGAGTCCAACAGTTTTAACCACTGCACCACGCAGACACCTGGCAGTCAGTATTCAAACTCAATAACCCAGAGTCCAAATCCATAGCTCTGTCCACCATTCCACCTCCCTTTGCTTTTTTTTTTTTTTTTTTGGTTTTTGGAGGGTGGAGGGCAGGGCAGTTGGGGTTAAGTGACTTGCCCAAGGTCACACAGCTAGTAAGTGTTAAATGTCTGAGGCTGGATTTGAACTTGGGGCGTCCTGACTCCAGGGCCACCTAGCCACCCCTCCCTTTGCTTTTTAAGCTTCCCAGCAGCATGGACATATTCTTTAACTAGTCCCTCTTTGGAAGCATCAGAGCATCAAAGTGCTAGGATTTACAGTCAGAGGACCCGAGTTCAAATCCAGTTTTGCTACTTAAAATCTTGGACCAGTTGCTCTCTCTGGGCCTATATTTTCTCATCTGTAAAATGAAGGGGCTGGACTAAATGGCCTCTGATGTCCTTTACAGCACTAAGTCTACCAGCCTATGATGCTCTTGCCAGCCAAGGCCCTGTACCTTGAACCTGTTATCCTATAAACTTTTTGCCCACTCACAGCCCCAAGCATTTGCCTAACCCTGGCCAGTACTGTTTATACAGGTCCAGCCCACGCAGACACAGGGGCAGCAGACCATAGCACCTTTGGACATTAATGAATTGAATGGCCACAAGGCTTCCCCCTCATTACCACCTTCCTTATTGGAAACCCTGCTACCACCAATCAAGTTGAGCACAGTTCCCCTTTATATAAATCTGTTCCAGAAACACTTGGAAGGTTCCAAAACATATTCCTGCTCTTTGCTATAACCTTGAAGCCACCTGCCTGTTAGTTTTATCCCCTGAGTCAATCAACAACCAGAAAAAAATCAATAAGGGAGACAGAGAACAGCAGCCAACCAATGCAAGCAAACAGTAGATTAAATGATCATGAAAGTACAGGGTTTTCCAATCGGAAGCAGCCATCTAATCCTACCAATTCCCACTGCACCCACGTCCAACAAGTTCTCCAGCTCTGCCTGAAGATTTCCAATGAGGAGGAAGTCCACTGCCACTGAGGCAGCCCGTTGGGACATCCAGCCCAAAGGGATCTTTGGGCAAATTCCACTCACTGTTCTTGCTTATGCCCTCTGGGCCCCCAAATGACAAGTTTAATCTCTCTTCCACATGGCATTCCTTCAGATATTTGAAAACTGCTATTCAATGTCCTCTGAGTCTTCTCTTGTCCCTAGAGGACCAAATCCTCCCAATAACCTCCCTGGTGAGGCCAGGGACAGATAAAGCATTTCTAAGCCCTTCTATCCTCTTGTCTAAAATGTTCAGTCCCTTGTCAGAACATCAAATATAGATATATCTTCCATTTTGCTGAGGCAGGGGAGGAAATGACAGCTTCTTTGTCCTCTCTCTCAAACTCTCTTATATTTAAATGCTTTGCATTTTTAATCTTTATATCTAGTTTGTACAAGCTTTTATTTGTACTTCTTGTCTCCTCTCATTAGAATGTAAGCCCCTACAAATAGAGATAGTTTTCATTCATTGCATTCATATCCCCACCATCTAGCACAGTGCTAGACAAAGAGTAGGAGCTTAACAAACGATTGACATAAGCCTTTTAAGTTATCCGTGCACGGAAACATTCTAGCCTGCATCATTTCTATTCCTTATGGTTTAGGACTTACTGTTTCCTAAAAGGTTTCTCTAGTGAAGGAGGTCAGGAAAAAGATGACCAAGCACCATGTTCCCTCTGGGGCATCAGTAATGACAGACACTGAAAATCTGAGTTTTTGTTTTGTTTTGGGCCCAAAGAAGGGGAGTGGAGGCGGGAGGGGAAAAGAGCCAAGTTCAAGTGTCCTAGAATTCTGGTGCTGAAAGGAGTCATCTAGAGGTCTGGGTTCTGCACCAGCTCAGCTATGGGGGATACAAGATCACCCTAAACTTGGCAAGTTCTAGGAAAGGCAAATCTACAACCTTTATTGACCCCTCATTTCCTCACATGTAGGAAGTGAGACAGTAAAACTTGTTCCCTCTGGCTGCCCCTTCAGCCCATTTCTCACAGTGTGGTTGGTCTCTGTACCCAAGACAACTTCTCCTCCTTATCCTTTTCCACTCTTCATCCCCTTGGAAGCTTAGTTGCTTCCCAGCATCCACATCTGCAGCACTGCCAAGGATAGAAGGTAAGCCTGGTACACTGCCTATCATCTGGTGGTTTCACTTGACTTTAAAAAAATATTATTTTATTTTTTCGGTTATCATGTATTCATTTATTCTTTCTCCCATATCCCCTCATCCACTGGAGAAAAAATAAACAGAAAGCAGATATAAAATCCTGTGTCACATAAATGTAGTCAAGCAAAACAAAGTTCTGGATTGTTCACATCCAACAATGCTATCATTCAGAATTAGTCTAGTATCTTTGTCTCATTTCTTCTTTATCAGGCCTTTGGAATCATGCATTTAATTAACAGAGTTCTTAAGTCATTCAGAATTATTGGTTTTTACAATATTGATGTTAAAATATAAATTGTTTTTCTGTCTTTGCTCATCTCACTCTGACTCAGTTCACACAAGTCTTTCCATGTCTCTTTGAAACTTATTTATTATTTCTTCCAGTACAATAGTATTCCATCATATTCATATGTCACAGTTTGTTCAACCATTCCCCCAACTGATGGGTACCCCTTTAGTTAACACGTCTTTTGCCATCACAAAAATAACTGCTATAAATACATTTCTATATAGCATTTTCTCTTTCTAAGATTTCTTTGGGCCAACTGAGACAGCTGGGTCAAAGGGCTTTCACCCAATTTCATTCTGGATTGTTGGGTTGGTGGTTTTGTTTTTGTTTTTTAAGCGGTTTTTTGGAGAAAAAAAGAATAGAACCAAGTTAAAGTTAGGTTAAGATACAGTACATCAAACATATAACTTGGGCCCTAGTATTCTGACAAACCCCAGAGCCTACCAGAACTTCCTGCCAATGCTCCCTTCCCTTTTTCCCCTCTTTTTCTGATACTGACCACCCCCGTTCCTGCCACGGATAGAACCCAAAAATTCCTCTCCCCTTACCTTAGGCCCTCATTTCTTTCCTTGCCAGTGTTGATGGACAGCTCCATGAGCTGTTCCTGTGGGGCAGAAGCTCCATGCATTCTAAGGACACCCAGGCTTTTCTACCTGTCCTGTAGCTAGCTGCACTCTTATGATCCCCAGACCTTTTCAATTATCCTTCAGCTAAACTCACCTACATTGCTTATCTTCCCCCACTAGAGTGTGGGCTCCTTGAGAGCAGGGACCATCTTCTTTTGCTATTGGTAATCACAGCACTCAACACAATAGTAAGCACTTAATAAAGAGTTTTGTCATTCATTCATGAATTCAACCCTAAGACATAACATCAAGCAGCAGTCTACTTTATTTATTAGATCCCTCCACTTGTTAGTGAAGGGGAGCACCTCTATGAACAAAGATCAAATGACTATAAACTGCTTGCTACAAGATACTTATACCCCTTTTAAAATTCTATTATAATTATAATGACTAAGCTTAGCCCCAAGAAGAAATATGAGAAAGCATCTCCCTACCTCTTCTTTGCAGCAGTAGAGAACTCTGGGTGTACAACACCCAGTTGTATTAATATTATTGTATTAATTGTATTAATAAACTGTATATAAAAATTTATATAATGTCAGACATTTTTTGATATATTGGTTAATTTTGCTGCATTGTTTCTCCCTCCCCTTTTTTTGTTATAAGGATTGACTCTCTGGGAGGGAAAAGAGGAAGGACACATTGGGAAATGTTGATTCTACAAAAATATAAATAAAATATAAAATATAAAAATAATATATGATAAATAATATATTTAGATAATATTATATATTTATATATTATATGTAATAAAATAAAATACATAAATATAAACAAAATACAATCAATAAACTTTTTTTAAATCCTATTTTGTTATAGCTCAAACCACCTTCTTTCTTGAAGCAAAGAAGTACTAAGTGGGAGTCAGTGCAGTGTGTCAGGGAGTCAGGGAGTCAGAAACAGCCCTGGAATAGGAGTTAGAAGCCCTGAGCTCAAATCCTAACTTTTTATGACTTTGATATATCCTTTCACTCCTCCTCTGCACCCCAGTTTTCTTCTTCTATAAGGTGAGGGGCTTGGACTAGATTAACTCTAAGTTTCCTCCAGCTCTAAATGGATATTGTTTTGTTCCTTCTGGTTTCCCATACCAAATTCACTTCTTTTTTCCCCCATAAAAATCTTATTCACTATTCTTTGGTTTTAAAATTAATTTGCCTGTTTAGGTTGGCTGCACAAAAATTCATTGTAGACCAGTCACCTATCTAGACCAGGCCAAAGTTTTCTAAGAGAGAGAGAGAGAGAGAGAGAGTGACACCTTGTGGTGTCGGCATTCTGTTCACTGTTAGACAGAAACATACAAACTAACCTTACCTGGTTGATCATAGATCATTGGGTTAGAGCTAGAAAGGACCCCAGAGACTATCTAGTCCAACCTCCTCATTTTATAGGTAAGAGAGGTGGAGCACCTGCCCAAGTTTACACCCAAAGTAAGTATCAAAGCCAAGATTTGAACCCAGAACTTGGAATGTGATTACTAAAAGGCAAAGGAGTTGGGATTACAACCAAGGATCCTCCCCAGTAAAACTGAATATAGTCTTTCAGGAGGGAAAATGGACATTTAATGAAATAGAGGACTCTCAAGTATTCCTAATTAAAAGACCAAAGCTGGATTAAAAATTTGACCTCCAAATGCAAGACTCAAGGGAAACAAAAAGATAACAAAGAAACAAGAAAAAAAAGATCTAAGAAATTCAATAAGGTTAAACTGTTTATATTTCTATATGGCAAGGTAATATTTGTAATCTTAATAACTACTACTATAAGAGCAATTGGAAGGAGTTTATGTAGATAGAGGGTGTGGCTATAAGGTGACTTTCATGGGATGATACCAAAAAAAAAACAAAATAAATCGGTGAGAAAGAAAATTGCACTGGAAGAAGGGGGGGGGGGGAGATTGAATGGGATAAACTATCACACATAAAAGAGGCATGAATGAACTATTATAATGGAGGGGAAGATGGGGAAGGGATGGAGGACAAAGCTTAAAACTTACTCTCATCTAAATTGACTCAAAGAGGGAATAACATACACACTCAGTTGGATACAGAAATCTATCTCACCCTATAAGGAAGTAAAAAGGGATGGGGATAATAGAAGGGAGTGGGGGTAGGAGGAGGGAATGATAAAAGAAGGGTAGACTAAGGAAGGTGGTGATCAGAAGTAAAACACTTGTGAATAGGGAAAGGCTAGGGAATTAGAGAGGGGGATATAAAAATGGGAAAAATAGCATGGAGGGAAATGGATAGTTAGTTATCATAACTATAAATGTGAATGGGATGAACTCACCCATAAAATGGAAGCAGGTAGCAGAATGGATTAAAAAACAGAATCTTACAATATGTTGTTTGCAAGAAACATGCTTGAAGAAGAGAGACACACATAGGGTAAAGGTAAGGGGCTGGAGCAGAAGCTATTATGCTTCATCTGAAGCAAAGAAAGCAGGGGTAGCAATCATGATCTCAGACAAAGCAAAAGCAAATATAGATCTAATTAAAAGAGATAAGGAAGGAAACTATGCCTTGCTGAAAGGTACCATAGACAATGAAGTCATATCAATACTAAACATATCTGCACCAAATTATATAGCATCTAAACTTTTGAAAGAGAAGTCAAATGAGTTATAGAGGAAATAGATAATAAAACTATACTAGTGGGACACTTCAACTTTTCCCTTTCAAAGCTAGATAAATCTGACCAAAAAAATAAACAGGAAAGAAGCTAAGAAGATTAATAGAATTCTGGGAAAGTTAGATATGACAGATCTCTGGAGAAAATTGAATGGGAATAAAAAGGAATATAACATTTTCACAGCAGTACGTGGCCTCTACACAAAACTGACCATGTTTTAGCACATAAAAACCTCACAACCAAATGCAGAAAAACAGAAATAGTAAGCACATCCTTTCAGATCATAATGCAATGGAAAGAGAGATTAAAATTAAATTGGGAATTAAATAATTTAGTCCTAAAAATAGTAAGTCAAAGAATAAACCATAAAAACAACTTAGAAAATAACAAGACAACATACCAAAATTTATGGAATGCAGCCAAAGTAGTACTTAGAGGAAAATGTATATCTCTAATTGCTTACATCAGTAAAATAGAGAAAAGGCAGATCAATACATGCAACTAAAAAATTTGGAAAAAGAAAAAATTAAAAATTCCCAATTAAACACCAAATTGTAAATCCTAAAAATCAAAGAAGAGATGAATAAAGTTGAGAGTAAGAAAACCATTGCTCTAATAAATAAAACTAGAAGGTAGTTTTGTGGAAAAAAACAATAAAATAGATAAATCATTAGTTAATTAGATTTTAAAAAGGAAAGAAGAAAACCTAGTTACAAGTATCAAAAATGAAAGGGATAAATTCACCACTAATGAAGAGGAAATTAAGACAACTGTTAGGAACTAATTTATCCAATTAAATGCCAATAAATTTGACAATGTAAATTAAATGGATGATTATCTACAAAAATATAAATTACCCATATTAACAGAAGAAATAAAATATTCAAATAATCTAATCTTAGAAATTAAACAAGCCATCAGTGAACTTCCTAAGAAAAAAATCCCCAAAACCAAATGGATTCACAACAGGATGGCTAGGTTCACAATGGGGCACCATATTTATGTCATTAAAGGAATTTGATAGAATTTCTTCTTTGCCTATTTCCCCAAATAGTTAATATAGTATTGGAATTAGTTGTCCTTTAAATGTTTGGTAGGGGGCAGCTAGGTAGCACAGTGAATAGAGCACCGGCCCTGGAGTCAAAAGGCTGAATTCGAATCCAGCCTCACACACTTAACACAAAACTAGCCATGTGACCTTGGGTAAGTCACTTAACCCCAATTGCCCTACCTTCACCCTCCAAAAAAAAAGCAAATGGATTCAGAAGCAAATTTACCAAACATTTAAAGAACAATTAATCCCAATACTATGTAACCTATTTGGAAAAATGGGTGAAGAAAGAAATTTGTTTTATGACACAGATATGGTGCTGATACCTAAACCAGGAGAAGCCAAGACAAAGAAAGAAAATTATAGGCTAATTTTCCCTAATGAATATTGATGCAAAATTTTTCAATAAAATACTGGCAAAGAGATTATAGCAATATGTCACAAGGATCATACACCATGACCAGGTAGGATTTATACCAAGAATTCAAGGCTGGTTCAATATTAGGAAAACTATCAACATAAATAACAGAAATCATATGATTATCTCAATAGATGCACTTAACACTTACTAGCCATGTGACTTTGGGCAAGTCACTTAACCCCACCTGCCCTCCCCCCAAAAAAGTAAATAAATAAGTAAATAAAAATAAAAACACTAGAGACCATAGAAATAAATGGAACTTACCTTAAAATGTTAAATAATATTTATCTAAAACCATCAGCAAGCACTATTTATAATGGGGGTAAGCTAGAAGCTTGCCCAGTACAATTAGGGTTGAAGCAAGGATGCCCATTATTGGGCATATATGCCTCTGCTGTTTAATATTGTACTAGAAATGTTAGCTATAGCAATAAGAAAAGAAAAAGAAATTAAAGGGATTAGATAAGGCAATAAGGAAACAAAACTATCACTCTTTGCAGATGATATGATGCTATGCTTAGAAAATTCTAGAGAATCAACTAGGAAACTACTTGAAATTATTAACAACTTTAGTAAAGTTCAAAATGTAAAATAAACCCACATACATCATCAGCATTTCTATATATTACCAACAAAGTACAATAGCAAGAGATAGAAATAGAAATTCATTTAAAATAACTATAGACAATATAAAATACTTGGGAGTCTACCTGCCAAAACAAACCAGAAGCTATATGATCACAACTATAAAACACTTTTCACACAAAGTCAGCTCTTAATAATTAGAAAAATATTAATTGCTCACGAGTAGGCCAAGAGAAAATAATAAAAATGATAATTCTATCTAAATTGATCTAGTTATTCAATACCATACCAAACTATTCTAGTTTCTACCATACTGTTTTCCAGTCTTCTGAGCAGTTTTTGTCAAATGTGAGCTTTTGTTCCAAAAGCTGACATGTAGAGAGTATCCAGTGCCTCAATCATGTCCATATTCCCGGTTTACCATAATAGAGACTTTGAGAAATTTTCCCTTGGGTAAGATCAGAGACTCTATCCCTCTCTCTTATGGCTGAGCTGAAATATCTCACTGCCAGCGGGAGAGCTCATTCACTTTGTGAATATTATCTGGTATATTTTCATCTGCATAATTTCTCTAATTTCTTTTTGCTATCAGCTTAGATAAAGGGGTTTATTTGCTAGTCATTATACATGATGGTTTTTGTAAAACTGCATTTAGTGGGAAGAAAGTCAAGCCTTTAAATATAAAACTTGAGGCTCTTCTTTCCCTAGTCAATGGACCTGGACCTAAAGCATAGCTTGAACCAAAAAAAGATTCACCTTAGATTAGCAATGGGGTGCATTGCAATATGTAGCAACATAATTCTCTAGGCTGTTATCACGTCTCTGAAGAGAGTCGAGCACTCAGCCTCATGGGCCCAATCTCCTGCTTTCCTCCTGGCAAGAATCAAAGTCTCCCTGGGAGAAAGAGATGTGTGTGTGTGTGTGTGTGTGTGTGTGTGTGTGTGTGTGTGTGTGGTGAAACAAGACTTCTGAAAGATTCATAGGAGGACACAGAGCAAACATTTTGGTTTATGTATTTGATTTTATTTTGTCCAAATCTGTGTGTTTTGTTTGTTTTTTTTAAATTTTCTATTTATGTGATTGAGTTGCAAAGAAATAAAATTTGGCAGTTTATATTGAAGATGTAATCCATGTTTAGTCTGATTATTGTTTCAGTTTTTAAAATAAATGTTGAGTTTATTATATTAATAATGAATTTGACTTTTAAATTTATTTTTAATTTTTTAAAAAAAGATATCTAGAGTGGAAGCCAAGAGATCAGGGTTCTAGTTTCAACTCTTCAAGTAGCTGGATATGTAACTTGGAGCAAGTTATACAACCTATTCAGGTCCTGATTTCTTTAATTTTCATTCACATAAAATGCTTTTATTTGGAGAATCCAAGCCTAAAGGGGGCCGCTAATGAAAAATTTGTCACTAGAGGGAGCCATTGCTCCATCAATGGCTCTGTTCTAAGCCATGGAGAAAATGCTATCCTCAAGAGACAAAGGCCAATATTCAAACACAAGCAGTTAGTCATGGTATTGTTGACAATAAAAAATATACCATAGTTTATTCTTCCTTCCTATAAATAGAATAGCCAGAAGCCTTGGGTTGTGTACTTCTATTCATTAAAGCCAAAGAGTTTTAGAAATAGAAGGGACTTTAACTATAATGTGGGATACAGTCTCCCACCTATGGAAGTAACCAGGGTACAGTGGGAAAAGGCAAAAAGCCAGTCCCTGACCTCAAGGAGCTCACAATCGAATGGGGGAGAGAACAAGCAAACAAATATGTACAGACTAGCTATATACAGGCTAAACAGGACATAAGAGAAGGAAGGCACTAGAATTAAGAGGGGTTGGGAAAGGCTTCCTTAGGAAGATGAGCTTTTAACTAGGACTTAAAGGAAGCCAGGGGAGGCAGTAAGCAGAGATGAAGAGGGAAAGCATTCCAGGCATGAGGAATAGTCAGAAAAAATGCTGGGAGCCAAGAGATGGGGTATGTTAATAGAAAAGGACCTGTCAGATAATAAGGTTTAAGAAGACTGGAAAGATAGGATGAGGCTAGGTCTTACAGAGGCCTGTGAACACCAGAGTATTTCATATTTGTTGCCGAGGGCACTTGGGAGCTACTGTTTCTCATTCACAAAAGTGTGTGCACTCAGTGCAGCCCCTGAGGCTGAGAGGTAACAGAATGTGGTCAATTTCTGATGCTTATGCTAATTTTGACCTGACAGTCAAAGAAAACAGAGGTTCTCCACCAACCAACACCACACCATCCATATATAGAACCACTGGTCACAGTAAATGGAGAAATTTTGAATGCTTTGGATGTTTCCTTACCTTGGCAGTATACTTTCCAAGGATGTATGTGTAGATGATAAGGTTGATGTATGCATTGCCAGAGCTGGCTCAGTGTTTGGGAGGCTCTAAAAGACAGTGTGGGAGAGAAGAAGCATTAGGCTGCATACCAAACTAAGTCTATCATTGTGCTGACTTCCCTGTTGTGTGCCTATGAAGCATGGACAGTACCAGTGCTGTGCCAGAAAACTGAACCACTTCCACTTGAATTTTCTTAGAAAGATACTGAAGAATGAAAAGGGTGAATCTACCCCCAATGAAGAGGAAATTAAAACAATAATTGGGAATTATTTTGCCAAATTGTATGCACATAAATTTGACAGTCTTAGTGAAATAGATGAATATTTACAAAAATATAAGTTGCCCAGATTAACTGAAGAGGAAGTAAAGTACTTAACCCCATCTCAGAAAAAGAAATAGAAAAAGCCATCAGTGAACTCCCTAGGAAAAAATCTCCAGGGCCAGATGGATTTACTAGTGAATTCTATCAAACATTTAAAGAATAATTGATTCCAATACTCCACAAACTATTTGGGAAAACTGGAGAAGAAGGAGTGCTACCAAACTCTTTTTATGACATATATATGGTACTGATATCTAAATCAGGAAGAGATAAAACAGAAAAAGAAAATTATAGACCAATTTCCCTCATGACTATAGATGCAAAAAATTTTAATGAAACATTAGCAAAAAGACTACAGCAACTTATCACAAGAATAATACTATTTGATCAGGTAGGATTTATTCCAAGAATGCAAGGATTATTTAATATTAGGAAAACCATCAGTATAATTGATCATATCAACAATAAAACTAGCAGAAACCACATGATTATCTCAATAGATGCAGAAAAGGCTTTTGACAAAAAGCAACATCCATTCCTATTAAAAATACTAGAAAGTACAGGAATAAATGGAGTCTTAGTTAAAATAATAGGTAGCATCTATTTAAAGCCATCAGCAAGTATTATATGTAATGGGGATAAGCTAGAAGCATTTCCAATAAGATTAAGGGTGAAACAAGGATGTCCACTATCACCCCTCTCATTCAGTTTGGTACTAGAAATGTTAGCAGTAGCAATCAGAGAAGAAAAAGAAATCAAAGGAACCAAATTAGGCAAAGAAGAGACTAAGCTACCACTCTTTGCAGATGATATGATGATATACTTAAAGAATCATAGAGAATCAAGTAAAAAACTACTTGAGACAATAAATAAATTTGGCAAAGCTGCAGGGCATAAAATAAACCCACATAAATCCTTGGCATTCCTATATATTTCTAATGAAATCTAACAGCAATAGATAGAAAGAGAAATCCCATTTAAAGTTACTGTAGACATTATAGAATATTTGGGAATCTACCTGCCAAAACAAACCCAGGACCTATATGAACACAACTACAAAACACTTTTCACACAAATAAAGTCAGATTGGAAAAACATCAATTGCTTGTGGCTGGGTTGAGCTAATATAATAAAAATGACCATTTTACCTAAATTGAATTACATATTAAGTGCCATACCAATCAATCTACCAAAAAATTACTTTATGGAGCTAGAAAATATAGTAGCAAAATTCATTTGGAAGAACAAAAAATTCAGAATATCAAGGGAATTAATTAAAAGAAATGCTAGGGAAAGTGGCCTAGCCATATCAGGACCACCCCGTATGGTGTGCCTGCATCAAAGAATGCACTGTACTCCACGAGCAAAGCAGAATCACAAAGGAAATATGGTGGCACAAATCCAGTGACATCTCTATCCCAAATGTTTTATTGGACTACATGTGCCCAGCCTGTGGTAGAGCCTTCCAAACTCATATTAGACTGATCAGCCACAGCCAAACACACTCTGCCCTGGCCCCAACATCATGATGTCAGTGAAGGACACTGGCCTTACATAGATGCACATGAATGTATATGTCTATATATGAAGATGATAATGCATATCTAAGCATGCGTATGTGTATACAAGTATATGTATGTGTGTTATATGCATGTATATATCTCTATGTATATATGTATGTGTGTATATATGCATGGATATAAGTATGTATGGGAATATGTATGCATATGTGTACATGTATATGTGTGTGTGTGTGTGTGTGTGTGTGTAGGTGTGTATATATCTCTACTCTTAATTGTAGTTTTCTTGGAAGCAGGGCGAAGGAAGGGGAGAAAAAAGAATGAAGTCAAAAGTGCACAGCAGAGAACAAAAGAAAACATACAAAGGCCCAAGAGTCAGAAGGACCTGAGTTCAAATTCAGCCTCAAACACTTAACACAAAAACTAACTGTGTGGCGTTAGGCAGGTCGCTTAACCCCAATTGCCCTCAAAAGGAAAATATACAAGGAAACAAAGAAAAGATGGACACCTCTTAATACAATGTAGTATAGGCTTTCTTGAAATGGAAATTTGTTGCTGTATATTTTGAATCTTTCTTATGTTCTACTGTGCACATGGTAATACTTTTTTTCTTTTCTTATTTTGTATTTAAGTTTTAATATCTAAGTTTGTGTTTCTTTTTTCTTTTCTTATTGTGTGTTTAAGTTTTAGTATTTAAGTTTAAAATTAATTTTAAAAAAGAAAAAATAAAGGATGAGCAATGATAGGGAAGTTGATGGGGATAGATAGAAGGTTAAGGAGAAAAGATAATGAGTTCACTTTCGGACATGTTGAGTTTAAGATCTAGTTTGAGATATGTGACAGGCAGTTGGAGATGCAAGAGTGGAGGTCAGCAGAGAGGTTGGAGCAGCAAATGAAGATTTGAGAATTGTCAGGATATAGATGGTAATTAAATGTATGGGAGCTGATAAGATCACCAAGAGAAGTAGTTTAGAAGGTCTTGGACAGAATCCTGAAGGACACCTCTGGTTAGAGGGCAGGACATGAATGAGGACCCCACAAAGGAGACGAAGAAGTGGTCAGATACATAGGAGGAGAATGAGAAGAGATCGGTATCCTAAAAATCTAGAGAGAAGAGAGCATCAAGGAGAGGGTGATCCAAGTGAATCCTACCAAACTTTTGGTTTTTTGTACTTTTTGGAGGGGAAAGGCATGACAGTTGGGGTGAAGTGACTTGCCCAAGGTCACACGGCTAGTTTTGTGTTAAGTGTCTGAGACCATATTTGAACTCAGGTCCTCCTGACTCCAGGGCCACTGTGGTACCTAGCCGCCCCCTACCAAACATTTAAAGGACAATTAATTCCGATACTATATTAACTATTTGGGGAAATAGGCAAAGAAGGAATTCTATCAAATTCCTTTAATCACATAAATTTGGTGCTGATACCTAAACCAGGAAGAGAAAATACAGAGAAAGAAACCTATAGACCAATTTCCCTAATGTATAATGATGCAAAAACTTTAAATAAAATACTAGCAAAGAGATTATAATAATACATCACAAAGATTACACTATGACCAAATGGGATTTATGCAAGGAATGCAGGGCTGGTCTGTTGTTAGGAAAACTATCAGCATAATTGACCATATCAATAATAAAAACAGAAATCATATGATTAGCTTAATAGATGAAGAAAAGACTTCTCACAAAATACAACACTCATTCCTATTAAAAACACTAGAAAGCACAGAAATAAATGGAGCTTTCCTTCAAACGATAAGTAGTATCCATCTAAAACAATTAGCGAGCATTATCTGTAATGGGGATAAGCAGTAATATTAGCAGTAAAGCAAAGATGTCCATTATTACTACTATTATTCAATATTGTACCAAAAGTGCTAGCTATAGCATTACTGTAAGAAAAAGAAATTAGAGGAATTAGAATAGGCAAAGAGGAAACAAAACTATCACTCTTTAATGATATGATGATATAGTTAGAAAATCCTAGAGAATCAACTAAACAACTAGTTGAAACAATTAACAACTTTATTTATCAATTTTTTTTGCCTTTTTTTGGGAGGACAATTGGGGTTAAGTGACTTGCCCGAGGTCACATGGCTAGTTTTTATGTTAAGTGTCTGAGGCCGGAATCCGAACCCAGGTCCTCCTGACTCCAGGGCCAGTGCTCTATTCACTGTGCCACCTAGCCTCCCTCTATCACTTAGTTTTATTTATCAATTTTTCAATTAACAACTTTAGCAAACTTGCAGGATATGATGTAAACCCACATAAATCATCAGCATTTCTAATATGTTACCAACAAAGCCCAGTAGGAATAGAGAAATTTCATTTAAAATAACTACAAACAATATAAAATTCTTGAGAATCTACTTGCCAAGACAAACCTATGAATTATGTGAACACACTTACAAAGTACAACACTTTTCACACATATAAAGATAGCTAAACAATTGGAGAAATATTGATGGCTCACAGGTAGGCCAAGCCAATATAATAGACTAAGTGCCCAAGTCAAAGACCTTAAATCTGATAATAAACTTTCCATATCCAAGAGATGGAAGAATCAGAGGCTTTCTTGCTATTAAAATGCCTGTCCTATTCATCACAGTGTCTTTGCACCAAAGTCAATCACTCTGACAAGTGTGTAGCAAATTAAGATAGCCCAGCACTCCTATACCAAGGTGTCAAGTGTGGTACTTCCTTGCAAACTAACTGTACCCTGGGACTGATTTCCTGCCCAAATGACAGAAATATAAAAATTTCCTTGACTTGAAGTGACCTTCATATCAAAGTATCTTTGTTAACTGGAATTCTGTTTCTACTGTCAAAGTTATTTGCCTAGATTAGAACCTGATCCTTCTGCTAGCTGGATATTTTTGCCTAGAATCCCTACCCCCTTCTCTACTTTTTTATTTCTGTAGATTTCGTGACCACTGATGAACTAGCCAAGATTTTTACAAACCACTTTATTTTGTCATGAAATGTTTGAGAACTCCTGGTTTGTGTAATCATAGGCTTACAGCTGGAATCCTCAGATACCATTTAACCCGATTCCTTCATTTTGCAGATGAGGAAACTGAGGCCCAAGAAGATTAACCAACTTGCCTAACACCACATGAATAGTGTTCACCTAGGCGGGACTTGAACCCAGACCCTCTAATTCCAGAGGAAATGCTTCTTTCAGTATGCCATTCTACATTCCAATTCCTGCCTATTTGGTTCTACCACCAATGAGCTTCTGGACACCCAATAATAACCTGTATGGTTCCATCCTACTGCCTTGTCCTGCCACAAATTGTTTGGGGTCATTAGTTCTCATTTAGATGGGTTTCTAAATTGTTTTAGTGTTACACAGATGAATACTACTCTTGGTATATTGGAAAGCTATCAATACAACAGAAGTCACTTTAAAGTAAAACAAGAATCGCATCTATGTGCCTTGTTTGGTTGAAGGCTTTTATGTCCGATCTAAGTTTCTCAGATGGTCCTTAGTTAGAATTCCTGCATGCCAGTTTCACTTTTGTCTTTGTATCTTTAGTGTTTTCTCTCTAGTAATGGTTACTAGGTTGGGCCCTCACTTGAATTAATCAAAACAGGAGAATTGATGAGATGAAATAAAGACCATGTACAATATGGAGTTGGGTTAGTGAGGAATAAAAAGAACCAATTAGCTTCTATCTCTCGACTACATTTTGTGCTGCCACATGTATTCTCCTCCATTTTGTTGTTTTTCTGTTAGTCAGTCATGGGAAACTAGATTACATAAGCCATATATTGCTTCATACAGGCAAGTGGATGCAATTAATTAACATCTTTTTATTTTATGAATAAAACAGCTGTGAAGATCACTCCTTCCCCTTCCCAACCTGGAAAGCCCCTAAACTTTCTTCTAATTAGAAATTAGATTGCCTTATTTTATATCCTAGTTAATTATTTTTCTTGTAATTACTTGATCTGAGTTGATTGTTTTTATGCATAAAAATCTGCTTTGGTCTGTATTCAGGGTCTTTGGACTGACTGGAGAGACCATTGACCCATTTATTCTGACTGCCTAGCCAATAAATTACTTTTGCTCAGATTGTTTCCTCAGTTGTTATTAATTACTCACCACAGTTTTGTTGAATTCAATTGAACAGCCACCCCATTCTCCTGGTCACTTGTCTCTGTAGACACAATCAATATTGGATCTATTCCATTCTATACATCTGTTTGGATGTATTCCAGACATAGGCCCATAGTTGTTAGCTAAATTACTTCCATAGGTCATTGAGGAGTTAAATTTTTAGAGTCTTATATCAATACCAATTGGTCTTTTCAATATTGTACTCTACCCATTCATTGGTGCAGTTTTTGCCACATTTATGACACATTCTTCATAAGGGCAATGTCTTGTGTGAACTCCTGGTACGGTCATTCCAACAAAGCCTCAGTGGTATTCTTCCATTATCCAAATTGAATTCTTGAAAGTTACAAGCACAGCAATTTCAGAATATATGTCACAAGCATTGAATATATTGGAATCCCAATTTGTTCCTCTACCCAAAATTATTGTTGCTGCTTGTCCTTCATTTCTCAAGAAGACCAATTATTTCAGGATGATGTTTTGACTTGTGCACAAAAGATTTAAGTGAGGCAGAGTTGCACAAGTCATCAACCTCACTCTCTCTTCCAGAGTCATCCAAGTCCAGGGGGAAGACAAAAGTCAAGAAGACTGGCATCGGCCCTGGATGCAGTAGATGACCTTGGTGTCTTCAGTGTCTGACCAATCTCTAAGCACTTCACAGAACCTGCTTTAGCTGCCTTCCTGGCCATTGAAACAAATTGTTCTCCCCTTCTACACATGCTTAGGACAGGCATTCCCCCTAACTCCCTGATGGGCTTGAGATTCATTAGTTCCCTCAACCTAGTTTAGCCTGTTTGCCAAGATGGTTTGCTGGGGTGTGTCTGTTGTGCATGCTAGTCTCTTGAAGCCAGAGATGAAAATTGAGTACCAGGTAGACACCAAAAGTGAATGAACAAACCTGAAAAGAGCAAGCCCTTCCAGCAGAGGTCCTGGTCGTCTTGAACATCTCATGTACCCCACACATGCATGAAGTCTATTATGTGGATCCAGATCCTTATTCTACCTTAATTGCTAACTACTGGGTGCTTCCTAGGCCACAGCCTACTCCCATTGCCTAACCAACTTTCCTAATCCAGTCCTGGCTCCTTGCCCTACCTCTACAAACCACCACTATCCCATGGCCCCAAAGACTAAATATAGAAATGCATTAAGCTATGGATTAAAATTGTCCCATTTGCCCTTCATGACATCCATGTGAAATAGGGGCAAGCCTTATCCTTCCCCACTAAGCAGAGAGCAAAATTAAGGCACATTTAAAAAAACCCAACTCCCTAACATTGCCCAAGGCTACAATTGATCATTCTTCTAAACTCCAAAGAAATATGAAATTGATTTAGTCAGGGTTGCATGGTGCACGTGTACGTGTGTGTGGTCATTCCATGACATTTGTTTCTTTCCAACTGTGATTAACTAGGAGGAGTTATTTGAACAATTAATCTCTCTAGGGGAAGGAATGGTCTTGTACTTTATTTAAATATGTATAGATTCATGTTGCAACAACAGACTAGCCTGGGAGTGCTTGAGAAAGGTACACCTCCTGAGAAGAAAGCACCATGTATGCATTGAAGTAAGTAGATGAAGCTCTCAAATCCTTTTTCCATTTCATTCTTTTGAGGTCCATAACACTACAGTTATTCTGAGAAGAATCTAAGAAGGTAAGGAATAAGAAAAAGGATCTAAAGTATAAGTGAGAAAAGAAGGTAGGGAGGAGAAGAAAGAAGCAGAGTGAGTAGGCAAAGAGGGTGGGAAAGAGAGAAGAGGGAAAGAAATTTTGTTTCATGTTGTTCAGTCATATTCACACATATTGCAGGCCTAGTTTCTTAACCAAAGGTGGTCATTAGCAAGCTGATGAAAGGGGGAAGTCATTTAAAATTTCTTCCCTAAGAAATATCAGTTCGGGTCCTATCTTGTATTTCCTGGTAATATGGTGGTAGAGAAAGCGGATACTGAGATCCTGACTCATCTGGGCAGCTGTGAATTAACTTACAAGGAAACCAGGAATAATTCCAGGTATTTGGCTGCCTTCACCATGCCACAGAAAGTAACTTATTGGGGTCATCTCAGTTTTTTCCAAATTCTTTTATGGTAAAGATCTTCTTGCATTAGACGCTAATTCAAAAATCACACTTAGTTCTTGACTTTGCATTAAGAAATAAAGGGTTTTAAGGAAAATTAATCAGTTTTTAAAAGCTGAGAAGGGATGGTTAATGTTAACAGAAATTTCTTTTTTGTATTGATTTGTATACTTTTAATGATTCTATTCATTAAAGCAGGTCTAAGATTGTCTTTGGTTAATGAATCCTAGATTAAACTGCCAGCTTTCATTCTGATAACTATATGTAAATTCTAAATGCATAAATGATATAAATTATAAATGTATAGCTTATTTATATAAAATAATATTTGTTAAATGAATAATAAAACTGCAATTCCTTAAAAATATTCTATTCAGATATTTCATTATTTCAGATAAGCCTTTATTATGAAACTTCATAACTATAATCCTGAAAATGTAGCAGTTATGTAAGATCATATAGGGATAGGCACTGGACCTATGATTTCATGGATATCAGAAGACCCTAGTCAAGAACTTCCCCTATCAATACAATTCAGTACCTTCTCTGAAACTTGTGGTCTAAATTGCCCAAAGCACTCAGAAGTTAAGTGATAGCCAGCAAACGTCCAAAGGGTGGGAGATTTGAATCTAAGTTTTCCTGGCTCCAGGACCAACTCTCTATCCACTAAGACATACTGGCCCTAGATCATAGAGCCAAAGATTTGGAACTTTGGGGAGGGACCTCAGAGGCCATTGAATCCCTTACCCTCATTCTACAAGTATAATAAAAGTTTCATTTCTTTCTCTGTTACCTATAATGTGAAGACTGAAAAAGGAAACAAGCCCTAGCCTTGCTGAGGTTGTTCAAACCAAGCAGAAAGAAAATATTTCAATTTATTAAGATTTTATACATTAACTCATCAGAAATGGTACCTCCTAAAAGTTAGCTCAGGGCTCCATTAGACCCTCCATGTTAAAGGGTATTCTGGAAAAAAAAAAAGTGACCTAACTTTTCTACTATCTCCACCAAACACCAGCACTCCTCTAGTCCATATTCTGCTTCTACTTCCATGACCTTTTTATTTTCTTGTGAAAAGAAGAAATTCCACATTCTTCTCTAGTCTACGAATGCAAGAAAGTTCTGGAAGATCAGACGAAGTCCATATTCTGTTCCAGAGGAAAAGAGCTGTCTATTCCTTACCTCTCTCATAAAATAGTCTTTACTGCCAAGGCACCTAATAAGGTGTTCATGATTCTCTTTCCTGAGGATCCTGAGATAAATTAACTGAGGGGCCAAGGAAAAAAATAAGTGTACACCCATAGATATTTACACAGCACAAAGTTAACTTCTGACTTCTTATTGACTTTTTCCTTATTGAAACTTGGATTGATGACAACAAATTGGAAACATATAATAGGAAAATTTTTAATTGACTTTTCATATCTGATAAAGACAACACAAAGCAATAGAAACAGTTCTGGAGTTAGAAGACCCGAATTTTTGTATTAACCCTACCAAAGCCTCCTAGAATGCAACCCCTTAGGCCTCAATTTCCCTATCTGTATAATGGGAGGAGGCTTACACTTTCTGTACCTTATACAGAAGAATAAAATCTTACAAGTAAAATTAAGCCACCTCTAGGGGTATTTGCTCAATTAATGTCTCTTTCCCTTCCAAAGATCTGAGTTGATGTTGGTATAAGAGGGGAAAGAGAAAAAAAAGATCTAAGTCCAAGGCTATCTTCACTCCTTCAACCTGCCTCTCATGAGTTGGTCCCCTTTGACTGTACGTCTGGCAGCAGAGAATAAAGCTAAGCTACGGGGAAAAACACAAGGGAGCGCCTTCATTTCTGCATCAACATTGTTTTGTCCTTGGGGATCAACTTGCTGTTTAATTCCTTCGGCGATCCCCTTTTGAGTAAGCTGATATCTATGTGGTATAATTTATCTGACTAGGCAGAACCCAAAATATCTTCCCTATCGGCCTGCAATGATTCCTGAACTCTTACATAGACATTCATTCTTTTTATTAAAGTATTTATATATATTTATTATATATTATATTATATAGATATATTATATATAATATACATTATTATATATTATATATTTATATATTTTTATATATTATTGTTATATAAATATATATTATATATTATATATATAATAATATATATATTTCTATGAGCCTTACATTCGTTGAGGCAAGTTAAGTGGTGCAGTGGATAAAATGCTGGACCTGAAGTCAGGAAGACCCGACTTCAAATCTTCCCACACAGATGCTTACTATTTGTGTGACCCTGGGCAAGTCACTTAACTGCTCTCTAACTCAGTTTCCTCACCTGTAAAATAGGGGTAATAATAGCACTTACCTCCCAGAGTTATTGGGAGGATCAAACAAGATCATCTTTTTTGTTTTTTTAAATTCAACTTTATTTTTAGGTCCACATTCTGTCCCTCCCACCTTTCCATTCACCCAATGAGAAGGAAAAAAAACCTCATTCCAAACGTGTAAATCAAGCAAATAAATTCCCACACTGGCTATATCATATACACATATACATGTTCATATACATAAACATGTAAGTATGTGTATACACAGATGTGTATAGATGTAGCCAGATAGATATATCTATGTCTATATCTGCATTTCCAAACAGGTATCTATATATCTATAGGGATGTAGCTAGAGAGAGATATAGATATATAGACTTATGCCTAGATCTGTATTTTGAGTCTATTACTTCTCTCTCTCTTGAAGTAAACATGTCTCATCATTAGTCTTCTGGAATTGTGGTTAGTCATTGTTGTGATCAGAGTGCCTAATTCTTCCAAAGATTTTTGTCTTTCACAGTTAACTATCTTTACAATAGTTTTGTTATTGTATAAATTGTTCTCCTGAATCTGCCCACTTCCTTTTGTATCAAATCATACACATTTTCCCAGACTTCTCTAAAACCATTCCTTCTGTCATTTCTTACAACAATACAATAGTATCCAATCATATTTGTATGCTGTATAACATGCTCAGCCATTCTCCATTTTGATGTACACCCCTATAGTTTTCTATTCTTTGTCACCACGAAAAGAGGGGTTATATTTTTTAGATATGGGACCTTTTCCTCTTTCTTTGATCCCTTTGGTGGATAGAAGTAGCAGTGGTATCACTGGGTCAAAGGGCATATACAATTTAATAGCTTTTGGGGCATAGTTCCAAATTGCTTTCCAGAATCGTTGGACAACTTTCCACCAACAGTGCATTAATGTACCTCTTTTTCCTCAGCTCTTCCAGAAATTGTTTTTTTTTTTTTATCAACTTCACTATTTCAATAGGCACAAGGTAGAAGCTCAAGTTGCCTCAATTTGCATTTGATTAATGATTATTTAGAACACTTTTTCATAGAGCTATTGATTATTTGGATTTCTTCCTCTAAAAACTGCTGGTTCATATCCTTTGAACATTTGTCTATTGGAGAATAGCTCTTGATGGATATCCCCATAGTTTGGGGGCTCATATTCTTATAAAATTGAATGCCAGATATACACATACGTTAAAAAATGAGATCTTTATCAAACAAATTAGTGACAAAGATTTTTTCCAGTTTCTCAATTTCTGCTGAACTGGTTTTACTTGTGCACAAATTTTTAAAATTTTACATAATCTGATTTGTCCATTTTACCTTTTGTGAACTTCCTTTATTTTTTGCTTGGTTATGACTTTTCCCCCTAGCCATAGATTTGACAGGTAATTTCTTCCATGCTCCCCTACTTTGTTTTTGATGCCACCTTTTATGTCTAAATTATGCACCCATTTGGAGATTGTCTTGGTGTATAGTATGAGATGATCATCTGTTTTGAGTTTCTACTAGACTACTGTCCAATTTTCCCAAAAGTTTTTGTTGAATAGTAGGTTCTTGCCCCATCAGCTGAGATCTCTGAGTTTATCAAACACTAGGCGATTGTGCTTGTTTGCGCCTGTGTATTGTATACTTAATCTGTTCCACTGATCAACCTCTATATTTCTTAACTAGTACCAAATCATTTTGACAATTATGTTTGTAGTATAATTTGAGATCTGGTGTTGCTAGGCCTTCTTCCTTGCCATTTTTATTCATTACTTCCATTGATATTCTTGACGAATTTCAGATGAATTTCAGTATTTTATCTGGTTCTATAAAGTAATCCATTTGTAGTTCAATTAGCATGACACTGAAAAAGCAAATTAATTTAGGTAGCATTGTCATTTTTATTATATTGACTTGGTCTACCCACGAGCAACTAATTTCTCCAATTATTTAGACTAGTCTTTATTTGTATAAAGAGGTATTTGTAAGTGTGTTCATATAGTTCTTCTTTGTGTGTCTTGTCAGGTAGACTCCCAAGTATTTTATACTATCTGTAATTATTTTAAATGGAATTTCTCTGTCTTCCCCTGCTGGATTTTGTTAACACTATCTTTAAAATGTTGGTGATTCTTATGGGTTTATTTTATATCCTGCAACTTTATTGAAGTTGTAAATTGCTTCAATTACTGGGTAGCTAGGTGACACTGTTAATCAGGTGCTGGGCTGGGAGTCAGCAGACTCATTTTCATGAGTTCACATCTGGTCTCAGACACTAAATGTGTGGCAAAGTATTTTTGAAGCAAACCATCATATCATCTGCAAAAAAATAATAAAAATAATAATTGTGTTTCTTCTTTGCCTGTACCTATTTCCTCAGTTTCTATTTCTCATATTATTATTATAGCTATCATTTCTAACACTATATTAAATAATAATGGTGATAATGGATATCCTTGCTTTACTCCTGATCTTATTTGAAAGGCCTTAAGTTTATCTCCAATACAGATAATGCTAGTTCTTGGTTTTAGATTGCTATTACTTATCATATTAAGGAAAGATCTATTTATTCTTGCTGTCTAGCATTTTCAAAAGGAATAGATGTATCTTGTCAAATGCTTTTTCTATATCCTTTGATGTGATCATATGATTTTTGTTATTAATTTGGTCAATTATGTTTATAATTTTCCCAGTATCATACTAGCCTTACATTTTATATAGTTATAAGTTCAAACTGGTCATAATGTAGGATATATATAAAATGTTACTACAGTATCCTTGCTAGCATTTTATTTAAAAATATTTTTACATCAAAGTCCATTAGAAAAAATAGTCTATAATTGGGTTTGTTTTTTTTTTTCTGTTTTGAGTCTTCCCATTTTAGATGTAAAGACCAGATTTGTATCAGAGAAGAAATTTGGTAGAATCGGTTCTTTTTTTCCTTTTTTTTTTTTTTCAGTTTATGTAGTATAGGAATCAATTGTTCTTTAAATATTCAATAGAATTCACTTGTAAATCCATTTAGTCCTAGTTTTCAGTTTTCCTTCGGAAGTTCATTCATGGCTTATTCAATTTATTTTTCTTTTTTATTGTTTTATCTATTGTCTACTCTAGATTTAAGAAGGAATTTTCATACAAATTAAACTTAAAAGTGAGTTGAGTGGCACAGTGAATAGAGCATCAGCTCTGGAGTCAGGAGGACCTGAATTCAAATCTGGCCTCAGACACAACACAAAAACTAGCCATGTGACCTTGGGCAAGTCACAACCCCAATTGCCCTTCAAAAATTAAAAAAAAAAAAAAAGCGAGTGAGCATTTTTTTTTCTCAGAAAATCCACTGTTAAAAACTTACCAGTACACCTCTGATACAAATATTTAACTATATATAGATAAAAAAGAAAATAAAGTCAGAAATAATAAAACAAAACCAAATTATTATATTTTACTAATGAAGAAACAGAGGCCCAGAGAGTTAACATAGCACAGGGCAGAGACTCTGGAGTCAAAGGACCTGGGTTTAAATTCTACCTCTAACTTAGTCTCTGTAACTTTAAACAAGTCACAATCCCCTTGGGCCCTAATTTTCTAATTTATAACATTAATAGGTTAGCCTAGATGGCCTCTGAAGTTGCCTTCCAGGTCTAGATCCATGGTCTTCCAAGATAAAGAAGTTTAGAACCATAAATTTAGACTTGGAAGAACCAAGACTGAAACCCAAGTCATCTGACTCCAAATTCAGATTCTATCTACTTCACCACCCAGCGTGCATCAATTATTAATTTTACAAAATTATTTATCATTTTATATTCATTTACATATAATTTTTTTTGCTTTTTGGAGGGCAGGGCAATTGGGGTTGACTTGCACAAGGTCACATGGCTAGTAAGTGTTAAGTGTCTGAGGCCGTATTTGAACTAAGGTCCTCCTGACTCCAGGGCAGGTGCTCTATTCACTGTGCCACCTAGCTGCCCCTACATAAAAAAATTTTAGTACAATGTATGTAGTTCATAAAACTTAGAAAGTGGCTAGATGTAAGGTTCTGATGGAGCACAGGTATTTTGATGGGAAAGGTAAAGGATTATAAATTTAGAGGAAATTTAGAGTTTATCTAGTACCAACTCTGGCTATGCCAAAATGGGCTAAATCAAGGATCTTCTCCAGGGCTAAAGCAACAGAGCTGCAGGCCTGGTCACTGTCCCTGTGCTGGTGACTCTTCTTACTAGAATAATCCATAATTTGGGGCAGGAAAAATGGGCCACCACAGTTTCTCCTTGGGTTTCCCAATCACCTTCAGTATCTGGTACTGTTCCTTGATTTGGGTTGGCATAGTTGTTGAGACCTGGGCTGTTCTACTCCTTCATATTCTGTCATCTTTGCTAGTCCTTCATCCACTCATTTTCTAGATGAGGAAACCAAAGCCCAGAGAAGGAAAACTGACTTACTTAAGGCCACATGTTGCCATTCAAGATGACCTTCGGTCTCAGAATACAGTGCTCTTTCTATTATAACATCTTGCCTCTCCACAGACTAGCATTATAGGATACTATTATATAAACCTGCCTCAAAGTGGGAGACTCTGAACAGCCAGGGGAGCAGCACGAGGGGACGGGGCATCTGTGAGATATTAGGGGAGAGGAGTATGTCAAAAATGGAAGTGAGAAGGTACAGAAGAAAATATAACTTGTAATGGGCTTAACTATTTTGGCTAGATTTGGCCCTTCCTCTCTACTCTTGTCTAGAATACTACTAGTATTCATTGATTCCGAGTTTCCAGAAGAAAGGTGCTAGATAAATCTGAAGGATTATCATTATTCATAAGCCCATTGTTAAATGGTGGGGAAGAATGAAGTCTATGAACATACTCTAATTGCCTGATTTCCTCAGAAAGGGGAAAAATCTGAAATGATTGATTATCCTATGGAGTCAGGTAACAACTGGGAGCATAGGATTTAGAGCAAGAAAGGAATCTTCATTCAAATGTGAGGATATAGGCATCAATTAAGTGACTTACTCTTGATGACAAAAAAAGTACGTAAGTAGCCAATCTAGAATTCAAACTAGTTCTGCTGACTCCACTATAGCAATCTATGTTAGGCAAAAAGGAAAGAAAGCACATATTCTTTATTTTATTCTGGGTACATCTCTTGGGAGGCAACTAGGTGGCACAGTGGATAGAGTGCCAAGCCTGGAGTCAGGAAGACTCATCTTCTTGAGTTCTGGTCTGGTCTCAGACACTTACTAGCTGTGTGACTGTGGACAAGTCATTTAACCATGTTTGCCTCAGTCTTCTCATATGTAAAATAAACTGGAGAAGAAAATGGTAAACAATTCCAATATCTTTGCCAAGAAAACCCCAATCAGCAGTCACAAAGAGTCTGACATGACCAAAACAACTGAAGAAAAACATCATCTCTTGGGAGTAGGCAGGAAGAGAGAGCAAAGGGAGCCTGAGTCTTGGTAGACTCAGGGCATGTTATGGCATAGCTGACTTAGCAGCAAGGGATACCTGGGCAATCTTCCTGATGATGATAATAGTAAGGATCTCCAGGTTCTCCTAATACTTGGCCGCAGCTTGACATTTTTGCCTCTAGAGCATCTCGTCTCCAATTCAGCACTTTACAAAGACTTCCAAGTGGCACAACTTCATGGTACTCTGAAGTCTAAGATAGTAATTCAAAATTAGCATGTGATGGAGAGAGGAACTGTTGGTATAGAGACATCCTATTGCAAGGTTTGCTAGCCCTCTAGTAACTTGGTCTGATGGTACACATGTTATTTTCCTGGAATGAACCCAACAGCAACAAACACCCATGCCCTCACATCTGCACATTTAAAAAACACATTTCAAAACTGTTTCAAACCATTCTCTGCCATATATTCCAACCAAAATCAATACATTGATGAGGATGAGAAGCAGGGAAGGAAAGGAATAAACAAAAGAAATTCTGGTATGGAGAAGGAAGTGGGAAGGGCCCACCATGCAGAGGAGAGAAAGCAAGAGCTCAAACTAGAAGCTGATGACGGTATCCCTGAGCAGCAGCAGAGCTGGACAGCAACATTCCTAAACTTCTAACTTGGAAACATGAGGTCACTAGGCTAGAAGGAAGGGCAATTCCAGAGGTCATCTAGTCCACCCCTCACCTCATAAATAAATAAATAAACTATGAAGAAGCCTGGCAATCATCTAAACCAACTAGTCTCAGGAAGAGAAATTCCAGAATGCTAGGATCCAATGTCAAACACTGATTCGTTGTCTTCATTTGAAAAGACATTGACCCAGGGACGGCTAGGTGGCACAGTAAGTAAGAGCGCCGGCCTCAGAGTTGGGATGACCCGGGATCAGTCCTGGCCCCAGAAAATGAGCCTCCACACATAGATAATGACTGGCCATGTAACCTTGAGCAAGTTACTTAACCCCAATTGCTTTAAAAAGAGAAAAGAAAAGACACTGACTAGAAAACCTGGTATAATGAAAGGGGAAAGAGCGTGTCAAAGCATCATTATGACATCCTGGTCAATGCTAAAGAACCCAGATCTATCAATCAATAAGCATTTATAGAGCTCCTACTATGTACCAGGCAGGCACTGTGCAAAGTCCTAGGGATACAAATGACAAAGAATGAAGCAATCCCTATCCACAAAGAAAGGAAGGGAACAAGCAGTTATTAGGTGCCTGCTATGTTCCAGGCACTCTTCTGTGTGTTTTACAAATATTATCTGAGCTGATTTTCACAACCTTGTTAGGTGGCTACTATTATAATCCCCATTTTTAAACTGAGAAAACTGAGGCAGAGGTTAAGTGACTTGGCCAGGGTCACACAGCTAGTAAACGTCTGAGGTCAAATTTGAACTTCCTGACTCCAGGCCCAACACTCTGTACACTGCACCACCTAGCTGCTTACACTTTAATGGGAGAGTTTACATTCTAAGAGGGGAAGCACATATGTGGCATATTGGATAGTAGACTAGGCCTGGAGTCAGGAAGACCTGAGTTTGAATCCAGACTAAGACACTTATTAGTTGTGTGACCCTGGGCAAGTCATTTAACCTCTTGTCTACCCCAGTTTCCTCAATTATATAATAGCAGCTACTTCCCAAGACTGTTGTGAGAATCCACTGAGATAATAGTTATAAAGTGCTTAGATGAATCCTAGCACACAGTAGGTGCTATACACTTATCAGCTGTGTGACCAAATGAGGATAATAATAGCAGGGCTTTTTGTGAAGATTAAATGAGATAAAGTGCTTAGCACAGTGTATGGCACATAGTAGGTGCCATATAAATGCTAGCTATTATTGTTATATGTGACTTTATACAGAATAACTTGAGGAAATAAATCCAAGGTAGTTATGGAAGGAGGGCCTAGGTGATTGGGGGCATTAGGAAAAGCTTCATGTAGAAGGTAGTGCTTCAGCTGCATCTTGGAAAAAGAGGAGGACCCTATGAGGGCCAGACCCACTGGAACGGGCAGACCCATCTGCCATGAAGCTGCAGCCTCCAAGTCTGCCACAGCAGGGCAATATTCCTCCTCTAGTTGTGTGGACATTCAATACATTGGATGAGTGGGAAAGACAGCAGACAGCCATCCCGAGTGACCAAGCCACTTCTATAAGCCTTGCGAGAGGGGCAGGAGTGAGTGTGATGAGTGGATCTGGTCCATGCTGCTCCAGAGGCAAATCTATAGGTGGGCAGCCTTTGTCTTTCTATAAAGTGAGGGGGACCATATCAAGATCAATTGGGTGATGCCCTGATTCACACCTGGAAAATGAGATGAGAGCAGACATTGCTACTGATATAGGATGGTGAGACTGCCGAGAGGCCAAGCTCACTGAGCAGGGGCCAGGAAATGTACAGCTGGAGGCCTAGCATATCAGCATAATCAAATAAGGGAACAATAGCCCCGATGGGATATAACCAAGTGCATCGGTCACTCCCCACTAATGGGATGGGCTCTCTAGCCTTAGCTGCTGGGCTTTGTTGAAAAAGTGACAGATCCTTACCAAGTAGCACATGAAGAGGACCATTATTGAGCTCTCTTGTCCCAGTAAGGTTGACTTATGGGGAAAATCTATCTCTAAAACCTATATGTCAAATAGTGGCAGAGTAAGAGTCGCTTCACCCCAATTGCCCCCCAAAAAGCAAAAAATAAAAATAAAGAATGAGACTCACATCAAACATAGCTTCCCCTCATTTGGAATGGGGCCAGGTCAGAAGCCTAAAAAACAATGAATCTTGTTAGCTACAGAGGGATAAATAGACACAGAATAAATAGGCAAGATTATTTTCCTGCCAGAGGGGAATTTAGGGAGTTCCCAATTCATTGACCAGGATATCCCCAATGCCCCTTCCTGGTCAGGGCTCCTGACCCACAGCCTCCACTGCCTTCCCTTGAAATGGAAGTGAGAGCCAGGAGGACATCAGAGGCACAGAACAGCAAAAACAGGAATAGAAAAAGCAAAAGTAACAATAATAGTAAATGTAATAATAATGATCATAGTAAAAAAGTAGAAGTGATAGTAATACTTTTATTTACAAAGTAAAAATAATAACAGTAAAAGCAATAAAGTCATAGTAATAGTGATAGTAAAAATAATAGAAATAGTAAAAGTAATAGTAATAGCAATAGATTTTTATGGCCCTTTAAGATTTGCAAAGTACTTTACAAATATCATTTCAATTTATCCCTACAATACCCTGGGAAATAGGTTGTCCTAATTATCCTAATAGGTTATCCTAATAAATTATCCCCATTCCACATGAAGGAACCCAGGCAGTCAGAAGTTAATAATTAAGTTTCAGGGTTGGAGCACTGTCTGGAGGGGGGATGGGAGGGTGGGGGGCAGAGCCAGGGTCAGTTTCAGCCTTAAGTCCAAGGAACAGCAAAGGCTTAAGGATAAGGGTAAATAAGCAAGCCAAGCCAAGTGTCAGTCTCTGAATTCTAGTTGTTTGTTTTCAATGTCAGTTTAATAGTAGGAAGAACAAGGGTTATAGCATCCAATCCTACCTCTGGCGTTTACTTCCCGTGGGACCTTAACCCTTCTTGGCCTCAGTTGCCTTATCTGTAAAACAAGGAGGCTGGCCTGGATGGCTACAGAGGTCCTTTCCAGCTCTAGGATTCTTTTCCATAAGTGAAAAGTCCTAGGTTGCTTTTTTTTTTAAAGTATTCATAACTCTATTAAATTTTAAAGGCCCTGAATTATAATATTTCTTTCCCCATTAGGCTCCTTGAGGTCAAAGGGTATCTTTCTTTAGTTCATATTTGTATTTCCCATGTTTAGCATAGTGCCCTGGTACCTAGCAAGCTCTTAATAAGAGTTTAATCTAATCTAGAATACAAGTTATTTTCCCAAGATGATTTGTTTTCCCAATAATAATGCTAGGTGGTGTGACAGGAGCAGAGTTCTCTCCTTTGCCCACCTCCCACTCCCTTTCCCAAATAAGGATCAGTTTTCCTTAAGAGACGAAAAAAAAAACTGGCTTTGAGAACCAATTGGCCTCTGCCTCCCTTTGTTTTCAGGTAATCTAAGGACATGATAAAGTCTCTTCCATGTGAAGTCAGCCCCTGTAAATTGGTGGATGTCTGAAGGCAATAATAGCCTCTGCATTTAGTGTCTCCATATAAAGAAAAAGTTGGGGAGGAGGAGAGAAATACAGGAGTATCCTACAGAAATTAAGTGCAGGGGCGGCTAGGTGGCGCAGTGAGTAGAGCATTGGCCCTGGAGTCAGAAGGACCTGAGCTCGGATCCGGCCTCAGACACTTAATGCACACACAAACAAAAACCAAGCCGTGTGACCTTGGGCAAGTTACTTAACCCCAACTGCCCTCCAAAAAGGCAATAATAATAATAATAATAATAATAATAGGAATTAAGTGCTATTGTATCCTTGTTATATATCATTGTTGTGTTAAAGCAAAGTTAATCTCCTTTGGTTAACTGTTTAATACCTTATTAGTGTTTCATCTCTCCAGTCCCAAGTTCCAACCTAAACTAAGAAGATACTGGAGTCAGGCCTGCCTGTAACAGGTGGGCATTGATTCATACATACCTCTTTTTCCAGGTACCTGTTGTGATCAAGGGTATAAATCAGCAGAATGCTTATTGGGATTAGGGGTGCATATTGTTGCTATGAAAACTAACTGGATCACATATAGCAACCTGGGACAAGTTTTCTACTTGATAAGTGGACCCTTGGTGAACGTCTATTGAATTGAATAATGCTGATAGACCATATCCTGCTGACCAGAATTATAGCAAGGCATGTAACATAATAGGCTCAGAGCAACCCCCAAACAGAAGGGATCTTCAGTGGAGAAATTCAATAGTCAGTCAGTCAACAGGTATTTATTAACTGCTTATTGGGATGGATGGGGTTTCAGGGAAAACTAGCACCTCTGGTGGGAGGGCTGCTGAGCCCTTTTCAGGGCTGCTCATCTACCTTTGGTGAATACCTGATTCAGTCAACTCTCACCTGTGACTCCCAGAAGCTGTGGCCTGCCCAGTGACCATACCCTGGTAAACCATCTTGGCAGATGGGCTAAACCAAGTAGAGGGTGACTGAACCCATCAGTGAATTTGGGGAGTGTCTACCTGAAACATGTGAAGACTTCCCCCCCAGCGTGGGTGGATGAGAACAATTTGTTCCAAAGGCCATGAAGGTGGCTGAAGCAGACACTGTGGAGAGCTTAGAGAAGGGTCAGATATCAAAGACAGCAAGGTCATCCTCTGCATTCCGGGCATTGCTTGTTGTCTTGACTTTCATTTTGCCACTGGATTTCAATGACCCTGGAATAGAGTGTGAGGCTGACGACTTCATGCAACTCTATAATTCATGTATCTCTGAATTCTCACGTATATATGTATATCTCATATATATAAGTCATAACATCATACTGTGATGTCATTGGTTGGCTTCAAAAAGGAAGGACAACCAACAAGGGCTTATTATGTGCTAGGCAGGGCAATTAGATGGTTCAATGGATAGAGTTAAATTCAACCCTGCTTGCCTCAGTTTCTTCATCTGTAAAATGAGCTGTGGAAGGAAATGACAAACCAGTCCAGTATCTTTGCCAAGGAAACACCAGATGGGGTCATGGAGAGTCAAACTCAGCTGAAACAACTGAACAGCAATAAGGGAAATTAGCCTTATTCTGTCTGACTTCTGAGGCCAGAACTAGGAGTTACAACAGATCAAAGTTGTAGTAGATTTGATGTCAGGAACAACTTCCTAATAATTAGAGCTAATCAAATAATGTCCCTCAGTATGGCCCAACTGGAGCCCCACATCCTCCATGAAGCTTCCCCTGATTTATTCTACCCCCATATAAGAAGCATCGGAGGGAGATTTGAACTCTCATCACTCCACCCCAAAGTCAGTGCTCCATCTGCTGTATCACAACTCATAAGGATGTGGCCACAGAGTTTTTAGAATCAAACATTTCCAAGGCCAAATACTTAGAGAAGTTCTCAGGTTTTCAGGGGCTCTGAGGGCTGGGCCATTTATTTGTCTGAGGTGCCTTGGGAAGGTCTCCAGTTCAGTTACTTTTCTCAACTAACTTTAGGTCAAAATCAACCTTTTATGCAATGAAAAGTCCTTTCTTGAGTCCCCCAGTGACCTTATCTTCTTTAAACAGAGGGTTGCCTTGGAAAGCACATTTCCTGGCATTTAGAAAAAGGCCTTGGTGGCATTAAGGAAAACAGGTGAGGAGGTGGAGCCAGTGATATTAATAAATCATTGACTGTGGAGATTGGTCTGTAATACAGGTGCTTTTAATTATGTAAAACTCCACATAGATAAGAGCCTAAGGTTGAGCCTTCTCTTATCTACTACATTACTGGCACTTAAACAAATTGAGACCTTTTAGCAACTTCCATTATCTTGAAAAGCAAATTAAAGACCAGTATCTAAGAGTGAACAAGAAATTCCTGGGATGTCAATTTTTTTTAATTTGATTTTTTTTTTACAAACAAAAATCTATGGGGGAGATAACAAGTACATTTACAAGTACAGGCAAAATAAATGTAAGGCAACCTTAGGGGGAATATTTGACAGATAGGAACATGTTAAAGGAGAGATTTTATTAAGCTGTTCCTAACAATTATAAAAAATTTTATATTGTAATTAAAAAAAAATAAGATTCAACCCTGAATTTTTGTTTGCTTGCTTGCTTTTTTTTCCACAGAAAGGCCCAGCTGGTGCCCAAGAGGCAGCTTGGGAGATTCTGGATTCTCATCACTTTCATCAGCATCCTCTGTATTTCTCTCCAAATGGTGGGAAACCTCCAACAGATAAGGTAATATGAGAATGGGATTCCACGGTTGGGGAACACAGTCTGAGCCAAGAGGACAAGGGTCATCTTGTCCTTCTATGTCACAGGATGTCACTTGTGCTATAACCAGTGCAGGCCCAAGCACCTCACAGTCCTGTAATCACATTTTAAAGAGGTACATGGAAAAGCCAGATTCTCAAGAGGAGAACCACAGGATCCCAGGGCTGGAAGGCATGAGACAACCAGGTAGAAAAAATGTAGCAACATGGCCTAAAGGACAGAAATCTGAGCTTGGAGTCAGGAAAGGCTGGGTTCACATTTCCCTGTGACACTTAATAGCTATGTGACCTTGGAGAAGACACTGAACCTCTCTCAGCATCATTTCTTCAATCTTAAAATGGGGGTCATAAAGAAAAACACCTACATCTCAAGGATATTGTGAAGATCAAGTGAGATAATATATGGAAAGTACTTTTCAAGCTGTGTGACCCTGTAGAAACTGTAGAAACACAAGCTGTTATTGTTTAAACTTTCTGAGCCTCAGTTTCCCTAAATGGGAATGAGATTACTACCTCAAAGAGTCACTGTATGGCTCAATGATATTGAGTCTCAAACTTCATAGTTGGAAAAGAGCTTTGCCCATATAACTGTCAGTTATTGTCTATCTTTTTAGGTTTATTCTTATTAGGTTTATTCAAAACACTGATCTTCTCACTTTATAACTGCAGTTGCAAACAGGAAATCAAACATCTCATCCTTAAGCAAAATATCAACCTCCAAGGGACATCCCAGGCTTGGAAGAGCTGCAACTCCACATTGTCTTCTCACCCCTTGAGCAGTATCCCCATCAGTCACACTGAAACAAGCCCAGCTCAAATCTCCCCTCAAAGAATGAAGCAGAACCAAGCATTCAATTCTGCTTTGCAACTGCAGAATGACCTGAGCTACCCAGAAGAGAATGCCTCAGATGATCAGAGGTGGCTTTCTTACACCTCCAAGCATCCAAATCCTTCATCGTGGTCTTCTAAAAAAGAAGCTGAGGGCAAAGGTTGGACTCCCCCTCAGATCAAGAGCTCTGGGCCCCTTCCCAAGGCTGTACACATCACAAATAGAGAAAGAGAACAAGGGAAGAAAATGGAGATGGCTGACTCAACAGGGGAGTCCCAACGGAATTCTCCTCAGGGCACAAGACAAAGAGATGGTGAACTGTTAACTGATCTAGTAGACACCACTAGGGCCCAGCCTCAAGGAAGAGAAATGGAAGTGCCTCTATCCAGGCAAAAAAAGTCATTTAAAGATCAGCTTCTGAGACCCAGGACTCCAGTTTCCCCTTTGCTGACTCCCAGTTTGCCAGATGGCCTTGCCTCTTCCTATGAGGCAGCCTGCACACCCAAGACCCACATCTTTTTTCTGAAGGTCCACAAGAGTGCCAGCAGCACCATCATGAACATCCTCTTCCGTTTTGGAGAGCAACGAAATCTCACCTTTGCTCTTCCCATCAACCAGTTCAGCCAACTCTTCTATCCTTTCCATTTTGTGGCCGAGGTGGTGGAGGGGTTCAAAGATGGCACAAGGTCTTCTTTTGATATCATGTGCCACCACATGAGGTTCCTGCAAACAGAGGTGAGTCTCGGGCATTTAGAAAGGGGAGTAGAGGAGAAAATAATACTGGCTTTCCCTCTTGAGTTCATGTCCACAAGTCACTCAGAAATCACAACGGAGACTTTAGAGTCAGTGGACTTTGGTTTAAATCTCCCTCCACTGATATTTATTACACATGTGACCTTGCTCACAAGTCGCTTACCTTCTCTGGGCCTCAGCTTCCTCATCTGGAAAAAATAGGGGGCTGAACTTAGAAGACTACAAGGATCCCTTCGGGATTTAGAACTCTGATCATATGAGCCATATTGTTCACTAACAAAGACATCCAGATGACCTGTATTTGCTAAGAATGGCAAGGGAACAACTTACTGTATCCAAACCACTGTATTTCCAACATCAATAAGCCAAGGATGGAGGCAAATTTTTTTTAACATTGTACTATATATATATGTATGTATATGTATATGCGTGTGTGTATATATATATATATATATATATATATATATATATACACATATATATATTTTTATTTTGGTAAAACTTTTCCCAATTACTTTTGAGTCTGGTTTCCATTTTTGCAAAGCATCTTACAAATATCACCTCATTTTTAAAAAAATTTATTTATTTACTTTTAGTAAATACACTCCCTTGAGTTCCAAATTTTCTCTCCCTCCTTTTTCTCCCCCCTCCCCCTACCATCGGCATGCAAACCGATATAGGTTCTATAAATACCTTCACATTAAACATTAGTCAAGTTGTAAAGAAGAATTATAACCAATAGGATGAACAATGAGAAAGAAGAAACGAAACAAAACAAAACACAAAGAGAGACAGCAAGTAGTTTGCTTCAATATGCATTCAGACTCTGTAGCTCTTTCTCTAGATGTGGATATCCCTTTCTGTCATGAGTCTTTTGGGAAAAAAATTTTAATGTATGTATGTATGTATGTATATTTATATGTAAACATATTTATATATAAATGTATTTATATTTATATGTAAATATACACGCATGTGTGTATTGTGTTGTACATGTATATATACACATACATATACATATATGTATGTATATATGCACACACACATACACACACCTTTTCATCCTGAAAGAATATAGGTCCATCTTCTTACCACTAACTTAATACTACTCTAAAAAGATTGAATTTTAAAGAGAATAAAAAATATGCCTAAAATGATTTAGACAATTCGACCTTTCTCTAAGACTTGTCAGTGGCTTAACCACTTGGGCAAACTAACTAGTAATGTCATCCTACATTTCAATGCACATTCAAAAAGCATTTATTAATAATCTACTCTGGAAAGGAATGAACAGCAACGTGGTTAGTAAATAGAGAGTTGACTTCAGAGTCAACTGGGTTGGCCTGGGTTCAGTTCTAAACTCTAGCATTTCTCAGTGTCCCAGGAAACTCTCTAACACTCTAAGTTGCAAAAGAATTGCCCAGCTGCATTGATAGAAGTTTTAGTATAGTGCCTGGCATATAGTAGGTACTTAATAAATGCTTGCTGATTTATTTATTCAGGGGACGTTCCTTATACCAATGACATTACACAGTTACAATGACATTACCAATTACATACACAAACACACATACACACGTATTCATATATTTAGGGCAAAGATCTACAAGGGCTGCCATTAATTTACAGGGGAAAAAATGAAATAGTATAAAATAAGACTTATCCTCAAGGCTCTTATAGTCTGCCATAGACCAAGGCTAAGAAATTGCTTATTGATCTCCTATGACCACTCTAGTGCTTACATTCTATTTTTAAGATGTTTTATAGTCTAGCAACATTTTTACATTCTTCCTTCTCTATGACCTTTGGAGGCAGGTAGTACCAATATTCCCATTTTACAGATGGGGAAAATGAGGGTCTAAGAAGTTGAGTAACCTACCAATGTCACAGCCAATAAGGGACAGAGCTAGAACCTTATTCCAGGTGTTTAGGCTCCAACCAAAGCTAAGGCTCTTCCCACCATGCTATCACATGTTCCACATACAACAGCATCACAAATCTTAGAGCTAGAAGGGGCCTCCAACAGTTAGGGTTGTTTCCAAACAGATGAAGACAACTTCATTTATTTATTTATTTTTAAGCAATTGGGGTTAAGTAACTTGCTCAAGGTTACATGGCCAGTCATTATTTATGTGTGGGTTCTCATTTTCTGAGGCCCGATCCGATCCTGGGTCATCCCAACTCTGGGGCCGGCGCTCTTACTCACTGTGCCACCTAGTTGCCCCAAGATAACCTTATTTTCAAAGTCCTTCTAGGAAAGACCTCATTGTGTCAAACAATGATTAGCTAGGAAGTTTTTCCAGCTCTTTAACCTAAATTCCTCTTCAAGCCAATAGGAATCCATTTCCCTGAATTAATTTCCTCACTTGGCTTTCTTTTTTCAGGTCCAGAGGGTCATGCCAAATGATACTTTCTACTTCTCCATCCTCCGAAATCCCATTCATCTCATGGAGTCATCCTTCATGTACTTCAAGGCCAGCTCATCCTTTTTCAAAGCCAAGAACCTGGATGACTTCTTGAACCACACAAGCAAGTTCTATAATCCCCTGAGGCCTGATAGTCATTATGGCCGAAATCTCATGGCCTTTGACTTTGGTTTCAACCACAATGGAAAGGTCTCCACCCAGCACACCCTACTGCTAGCCCAGATCATTGAAAACCAATTTGATCTTATCTTGATTGCAGAGTATTTTGATGAATCAATGGTACTGCTAAAAGACGCCCTCTGCTGGACCCTAGATGATGTAGTTTCATTCCCAATTAATCAGCAAGACGCTTCTTACCGTTCCCCACTATCTCCTAGCACCATTGAGAAGATCAAGAGTTGGAACAAGCTGGACTGGGAACTCTACCTTCATTTCAATCATACCTTCTGGGAAAGAATTAACCAGAGTATGGGCAGGGAGTACCTGCAGCAAGAGGTAACTGCCTTGAGGAAACGGCGAAAGCAATTGGCAAAGACCTGCCTCCAGGGTGAACAAAGTGTCCACTCCT
Source organism: Gymnobelideus leadbeateri (assembly GCA_011680675.1). Lineage (NCBI taxonomy): Eukaryota > Metazoa > Chordata > Mammalia > Diprotodontia > Petauridae > Gymnobelideus > Gymnobelideus leadbeateri. Next base: position 11,495 of record WOXC01007260.1, on the reverse strand, counting down.
GGGAGATCCAAGACAAATTGCTAGCCCCTTTACAGTACGGCAAAGCTAGAATTCTTGGCTACAACTTAAAGCATGGGTTGGACAAGGCAACAAAACAGGCCTGCCAGAGTCTTGTCATGCCTGAACTGCAGTATAGTGAGAGGTTATACAAGAGACAATTTCCCCAAAAAGCCCTCCAGCTCAGGCAGACAAAGAAACACTCCAAGGCCCACCGCATGAAGAAGCAGAGACCCTTCGAGGGCCATGCCTAAAGATCTTAAGCATCTCTTTTCTGATCCAAGCTTTGGCTAATGAATCAGGAGAGGGTATGACATGAGCTTTTATGGGCCATCAGCATAAAGCAATTATGCTTACAAGGCTCATGTGTTCTGTACACTCAGCTGAATACTGAACAACATCAGTTGCATAATTTACAATCTGCAATAGATAACAGGATAAACAACTGTATAGTCATCAGCTGGATATGAAACAGTGAACTAAACACACATGGGATTCTTTAGAAGTTGAACATGGGTGTGAATACTCTCAAACAACTAGAAACTTGGATATTCTCCATTCTCTTTTCCTGATGAGAAAAGGAAAATACAGTTTATTCATTTCAAAGTGCTAAACAAATAGACCTCAGATTTCTCAACGTACTCGGAATATTTGAGATTAAATATATAATATTGAATGCTCCATCCCAAGCATTAGACTAAAGGACATGTGTACCCTCTGCCTGGCACAGGTTTATGCTAAGGCTAAAATAAGACCATGGTCTTCAGGTAGACCCATAACAGAGTTGGTGACCAGATAGAGAAAACTGTCATAACAATTTAAAAAGTGAATAGTTGATTACTTGATGATGGTGATTAGGGGTGGCAGGGAAAGTATAAAAATTAAAAAGTCCAATACTGATGTCTGAAAATTATAATTAGTTGGAAAAGTCCACTGTGACCAGGAGATGAAAAAAAATATCTGCTGCCCATTAAAGACTGTTATCTTAACATTTTCTTGGCATCATCCTTGGTTTTCTTTTTAAAACTGATGAAGATATAAATTGTCATAAAAGGGGTGGATGAACCTTTACAACAGTTCCCAAGCCTAGAAATAATCTCTCTTTTGCTTAATTGCATCAGTATCTTTGCTACCCCAGGGAGAACTCAGATACTCTGGACTATTTGCTCAGCAGGAAAGAAAGCAGACAAATATGATTCACCCATTGTTTGTCCCAGCTTGCAAAGCTGTTTTCAATGTCTGCCAATTCTTACACAGTCATTCTCTCAAGAGAGTGGAGATCTTCTTCATCAGAGTTTATCATGGCCCTGTGAAATTAGTAATTCCCATTCTTCAGAATACTGAGGCTAAAAAAAAAAAAAAAAAAAAAAAGGAAATACATAGCATGATCACACACCTAAAGTGATCTTACAAGAGAGAATGTATATATTTACATCCAGATCTGTGGTATTACAATGTGGGTTATTCCCTGTATGGAAATTTCCTCCAATGATTGAGATTGGCAAATTGTCTGTAATTTAAAGAGTTGCTTTGGGGGTGGGGGGGGAATGTCAGAGAAATTAAGTGAGTTACCTGTGATCACATAGTTAGCATGTTTTAGAGGTAGGACTTTTTAGAGGCAAAAGCTGAACAGGTTTTCCTGCTCCAAAGCCAGTCTTTTTATCCATGACATCAGGTGACTCACTAAGTTTTATAAGGGATACAAAAAACAAGTTATCTTTTGAAGAGTCTAGTTAGGGAGATAATACGGCATTCATGAAGCAAGGTAACAAAACTATAAGGTAATCTGCTGTCTGCCTAACTAATCAGTTCCTCTCCACTTGTCATTCCCACTTGCTAAATGCAATCTTAGTGTACTAATTTTTTTCTCCCCCCAATCTGTTCCCAAATCCAATTCTCCAGCTCACTCTTAATTTTCCCATGATTCAAATAATTGCCCTTTTCTACTTCTATTTAATGAGCCTACTATGTGCAAGGGTCTAAAACCTGTAGCTTCCTTCTTTTATATCCCTTCAGTCTCTTTGTAGGATGCTCCTGTTCGAAAATTCCCATCTTTATGATCATAATCTAATTGGTTCCATCATCATCTTTCTCAGTTCCTTCCATTTGCTTCCCATTGCCTTTCACATCAAGTATAACTTTCTCATTCCTACATTAACCTTCCCCCCACAACCCTATTCCATTGCCCATATTTCTTGATTTTCTTCCTATTTCTCCATCTACCCAGTTTACTCTTCTTACCCACTTCTTACTCCCTCCAGCATGCACATTCCCAGGAAATAAACCCCCCTTTCACCTTCTCAGTCCCAGCCATTCCTAATGATCTATCCTGAAGATTCACATCATTGGTAGCAAAGTTTGCCTTAGGCTTCACACAATATGCTTTATAGCCTTCTAATTGATAATGCTTCCCCCCAACTTTGAAATAATCTTATATTTACTGTGTATAGATCTTATGTTTATTTATCTGTGCACATGATTTTTTTTCCTTCTCAATAGAATGTAAATTCCTTGAGAACAGGAATTGTTATGAAATTATTTTTGAGAGGGAAAAGTTTAGTAAAGGAAGATGTCAAGTATAAAGTTTAAGGTAAGATACCCAAATGAAAATAACCTAGTACGCGGGGCTAGAGATATAGATTTAGGAATCTGGTAATGTTAGAAGCTATGGGAGGGGATGGACTATTTGGTAATGGGAAGGGGTCAATAGAACCAAAAGTGAAAAGAGAACTGAGTCAGAAAGAATTTAGCAGTTTAGAGATGGGAAGGGGAACCAGAGCAAAAGACAGAAGATCAGAGAGAACAAGAGAAAAGAATAAGGAAAACAGAGGAAGCAAAGAAGGAGAAGATAAGTATATTGTCAAATGGTTAGGATGACAAAGAAAAGATCACTGTATCAGGTCAGAAAAAGTTCATGGATCAACTTAGAGGATACAATTTCATATCATAATGGGTGGAAATAGGGATATGTGGAGGGGGAATGGGCAGTAAGGAGTTTGAGGCAATTTGAGAAATTTAGCTATCAATGGGGCAACATTAGAGTTAATAGGGGTTGTGGGTTCAAGTAAAAGATTAAAATATTGGACAATGGAACAGGGAATGTTTTAGCAGAAGGGAACAAATGAGGAACTAGCAATCGAAGATATTGGTGATATGGGGGTGTGTATAGGAGTCAGGTCTTTCTGGTTGTAGGGGGAGACTAAAAAGAGAGTTTTAGAGAAAAGGAAAGAAAAGATATTTTCCCCTTTGAAAACAGAGAAGATGGAGAGAATGTAAAGAAATGACATGTCATTATGCATCGCCTGATGGAAGGCTTCTGGGGCTTTTACTCAAATCGAGTGCTATCCGTCTTTTTGAGGCTACCTATTCACAGTTATTTCAGCTTTTTTGTTAGTCAGATGTACAGCAGAACACAGTCAGCCCATAAAAGATCCCATAGACTAAATAAAGTCTTTCTTTCCTACTATATTTTTCTTCCTTAATGAAATTGTTTAAATTGGACTACAATGTCATTGGAAAGGCATTAATAATTGGGATCAAATGATGGGGTTGATTACTTAAAGGTCCAAGAGAGGGTAGATATTGGGCCCAGTGTGAGAAGCAACATTGCATAACAGGGACAAAATGCTAGACTTGGAAAAAGGAAAACCCAGGTTCAAATCCTGTGGCCTGATGTTTAGTAACTTTGTGAGTAGGAGCAAGTCACACGGGGCTTCAGTTTCCTCATTTGTAGAGTGGAAATAATAATATCATTCACACCCACCCCATAGGGTTGTTGTATATATCATATGAGATCATATATATTTAAAGTGCTTTGTAAACCTTATGCCTACATAAACGTGAATGATGAAGCATCTAAGTGTTTATTATGTGCCAAACACTATAATAAACATCATCTGTTATTACTCTCTCTCCCATTTTTATTTTTCTAATTCTGATTGAGGCAAAAGGGGATTTTCAGTTTGCAACTTAGTCTATATTTCCAGGACATGCAATTAGGTATTGGGTACAAACAGGGAAAAGTCCTGGATTTAGAGGTGAGAACATGGCTTAGCATCACCCTGAGGGATGTTTCCCAGGATTTCCAATTCAAAAAATAACAGGATATCTGGCCAGAAAGAGACATCAAGCGATCATCCAAGCCCACCATCCTATAGCACAGAGGGATATACCTAACTCATTTCAGAGAGACACTTCCAGGAAATACGCCTTAAACAGCATAAGCAAAGGCATGGAGGTTTCCACAATGTAATAGAAAATATCAGCAACCCTGATAATCAGGAAATTGCCATAATTTCTAGCTTAACTACTTCTTTCCCTGTACACAAAACCTTCTGTATTCTAGCAACCTGTATATTCAGTGTCCTCTGAGGCCGTTGAACCTAGCACCCTAATCTATTTGGGGAAAATGTAGAAAGTGGAGGTGACCCACGGTCCCAAAGGAAGCTAAGATTAACTATGCCCATTCTTCTCCCGGTGACTTTGCTTACATGGTTTCTAGAAGATTTTCCCCACCCTTGGTAGGATTGTAGATTTAGAGCTGAAAGAGACCTTTAAAGATTATTCAGTTCAGCTCTCCTGTTTCATGGGTGAGGAAACTGAGGCCCAGACAGGATAAGTGACTTGCCTAAAGTCACCCAGGTTTTAAGTAGAAGGATTGGGATTTAAATCCAGATTCTCTGACTTCAAATCCAAGTTTCTTCAGTCCAGTAGAAGGCCCACTTAACTCCATAAAGGTTTCTCTGACCATCCTAGCCCATGGCAGCAAGTTAAACGAGAATATTAGGAATCAGAGGACCTGAGTCTAAATTCCCAGTGTGCCACTTCACTACTTTCTGTATGGCCTTGGGTAAGTCATTTATTTCCTTTTTCTAAACCTCACTTTCCTCAACATTCATTTTATATATTTATATTCATAAGAAAAAGCAGAGAGGCAAAATGGGAGAGCTAGATGACATGGGTTTTAATGTTCTTTCCAAATCTAAGATCTATGGTCCCCTAAGGAGTGGTCAAGATGACCTTGTGGCTCTGAATCCAAAATTAATTCTATGGTCCTGTCCCTAGACCCTGTACTACTCCTTGAAGCTTTAGTTTTGTATGTATGTGTCCTGTCTCTCTGACTGCTCTTTATATGTCCTTAAGGAAGGGACCATGGTTTATACTTCTTTATATCCCTGGCACCTAGCTCAGAGCATTTCTCATGGTGGTCTTTGATAATGATGATAAATATCTGGCTGCTATCTTCTGTGCTGTAATCATAAAAGAGAGATAAATTATTATGCCCTGTTGATCTCTTGGTCTTCTCATTCCCAAATTAAATTGCCCTAACTCCCATTTCTTCTCTGTATTTTTTTTGGGGGGGGAGGGAATCTTAAAATAGCTTTTGGAAAGGTCAAGAGCAAACCCAGACCTTTTCTGTCAGAACCAATCCAATCATATGTTCTAGCTACTATGTGCTAATCTCCCCCAAGAAAGTCCCTCCTACCACATTATGTACGCACCCAGGACCCCTGTCAGGCACCACCCTCCCATGCAGGACTCACCTCAACTCTGAGTGAGTCCTTTCCCCCAGAACCTATCAGTGACAAGCTAGAAGAAAGAGGACACTTGTCCCTTAAGGACAACTGTCTCATGATTCATGGCCTATAAACTAGTAACTGTTTCACAATTGTCTCTCCAGAACACACTTTAAAGTTTAATCTGCATTATTAACATTTTCTCCAACACTTTCTTAAGTCTAAACGAGCACCAAAACAATAAATCAAGCCCTAATCAAGTTAATTTCCAAGGTGTAAATACTCACGTTGAAAATTTAACAATTGGGGCGGCTAGGTGGTGCAGTGAATAGAGCACCAGCCCTGGAGTCAGGAGGACCTGAGTTTAAATCCAGCCTCAGATACTTAACACAAAAATCTAGCCGTGTGACCTTGGGCAAGTCACTTAACCCCAATTGCCCCCCCAAAAAGAGAGAAAATTTAACAATTGGGGGCAGCTAGGGGGTACAGTGAATAGAACACCGGCCCTGGAGTCAGGAGGACCTGAGTTCAAATTCAGCCTCAGACACTTAACACACACACACACACACACACACACACACACACACACACACACACACACAAAAAAAAAAACTAGCATGTGACCTTGGACAAGTCACTTAACCCCAATTGCCCTACCTTCCTCCCTCCAAAAAGCAAAAAAAAAAAAAAATTAACAATTGGCTCTTGGGACCTAGTTGGAGCTGGCTCCAAAACACCCCTAGCAACCGTCCAACGCCCCTCCGAGTCACCATCCCAACTATGTCTCATAAGCCTCTCCACATGCTAATTGCATCCCACAGACTTAGAACCGATAGGGGACTGAGACAATAATTATAGAGGCTTAGGGAAGGTTGGGGAGACTCCCTTCTTTGAGAAGCCCAACCACTATACCTCTACTTTAAGACTTTAGACACCTTCACCAAACCACTGAGAAAACAAACAGGTCCAGTCAGTATTTTAATAATTTCTCACCTCCTCCAAACCTATCAAGGGCTGTTCTTTTGTAAGGAAAGGAAGGAAGAGGCTGAAGCTGGATTTCATATATTTATTTTATTTAACATGTTGATAACTGTATTTCAGCCTAATCAGTATCCTTCATAATCCTATCTATTTTGTTTTGTGCAATCCAAAACATGAATTCTGGGGAGGGGAGTCCATAGGCTCTACCTAGTTCTTGGAGAGCTCAACCCAAGAAAGGTGAAGACCCCTTGCCAGGGTACTTGATTGCATACTTGCTGCCTGAGGACATTCTCAACCAGCTCAATGCTTTGGAGATATAAAGCCAGCCAGGGTTTCCTTGGTTCGTTGTTTTTGTTGATCCATTCACCCAGTAAACTGACAAGCCAAGAAATGGGCACACCTGTCACAATCTAGAAGGATCATAGGAGCACAGATCCAGAACTGTAAGGGACCTCAGAAGCCATCTAGTTGAACTCCCTCATTTCACAGATGAGGAAACTGAGGTCTAGGGAGTTTAAGTGACTTTCCCAAAGTCACCTAGGTAGTAATAAGTGGCAGAGGCAGGATCCATACTCGGGTCCTCTGACTCCAGAACAGCTGGTGTCACTCCATTTTCTGACTAGGTTCTGCTCTTCCTCTCTTGGGACTTTTCTCCTGTTTCTGCTTCCCTTTGGGAGCGGAGACTGGCTTCCCCTTGGGCACCCGATACTTGCTCTTTTGATAGTAAAACAGGTTCCTCTGGAAAAACCGGGGAATGTTGCCCTGATATAGAAGGACTGCTACAACCATCCCTGGAAAAAAGAGAAGATTTTATGAGTAGTCCAGGGAAGCCTGTAAACTCACTGTTCAGCTTGACTTAAAAGCACTGCACCTATGCAGGCCTCCTTCCAGAGGCTCCCTGGGGGCATGGAAGGACCTGGGATCCTCAAAGTCTAATTAAGCCAAAAGACCACAAGCCCTGGGATGCCCAGCCAGGCTCAGCAATTTCCAATGATGGAGTGGAATGCTCATTATTTATGGACCAGCCCAGCTCAATTTGGAGAAGTTCATTAACAGGTTGGGCACCAGAAGAGAAATGTTTTTGGTCAGAGATCATGAAAGCCATCTGCAAAGGCATAGAGAGATTACCATTACCATCTGCAGCAACAGAGAACCCACATAGATGATCACAGATCTGGCCAGAAGATACTGATAAATGCATCAGAGAATTACTGACTGAGAGCTGAAGGCTGTCTTCAGGCCATCTAATCGAATCCCCTCATTTCACTGATGAGGACACTGAGGCCTAGGGAGATTAAATGACTTGTCCACAGTCCCATAGGTAGTTAGCATGGTTTTAGGCCTTTCTCGATAGGAGTTTCCAAGGTCTCAGCATACCTTACACGGCTTTATTTTCCCATGGGTTAGGTCTACATTGTTTTTTTTGAGAGGGGAAGGCAGGGCAATTGGGGTTGACTTGCCCAAGGTCACATGGTTAGTAAGTGCCAAATGTCTGAGGTCAGATTTGAACTCTGGTCCTCCTGACTCCAGGGTCAGTGCTCTATTCACTACTCCACCTAGCTGCCCTATTAGGTCTATATTTTAATACTTCAAACTATTATTCAATATTCAGTTTGAGTCATTCCATTATATTTCTTATTCATTTACTAGATAGTTAAAATAGGGAAAGGTGGCAAAATTATTATTCTAAATAAGGTGCTGATTATCCATGTGCCTTCTGCTGTCCATGACCCAGTGAATCCAAAGTTTTAAAAGGTGACATCTTGAACTTAAAATATATACATATATACACATATATAGTCATTATATATACTTATATGTAATTTACAGTCATCATATATAACTGATATACATATACATTCATCATATATATTGATATGTGAACTTATTTATATATTCACATAGCTATTTAACATATACTTGTATATATTTGTTTTATATAGTCATTATACTTATACATTTACATAGTCATACTTAAATATGAACTTGCATATATATACTTACATATATTTAGTCATTATCTATGTACATGAACTTTTATGTAGATTTATATCTATGCACATGTTTATTTATATAGGCTGTGTATTAATTTTATGTATGTTTGCATATGCTTATTTTTATCACTGTATAAACATATCTGTAAACTTGTATGTATCTATGTTATAGTCATTACGAACATGTGAACTTATATATACACATTAATTTCTATAGTCACAGTATACACTACTACATAAACTTGTATCTGCACATATATGTATGTTTTATTTTCTTTTATATATACATATATGAACCCATATGCCCATATACAGTAATCTTAAATATCACCTGCCCCAAAGTATCTCTTACTCCAAGATCATAGACTCATTCTGTTATTATGCTGGGTTTGGAATCAGAGGATCTGGGTTCGAATCCTGGCTCTTCCACTTACTCAGTGACCTTGGGCAAATAACTTCATCTCTTTAAACCTCAGCATCCTCATCTGTAAGTAATAATGCCAACAATGGTAATAACTAGCATTTCTATGACACTTTAAGGTTTATAAAGTGTTTTATAAACATTATCTCATTGTACTCATAATGACCTTGTGAAATAGGCACTATTATTATCTCTATTTTATAGATGGGGAAACTGAGGCAGACAGAGGAGCTTGCCCAGGGCCACACGGCCTATAAATTCCTGAGGTTGGATTTGAACTCAGGTCTTCCTGAGTCCAGATCTAGAGCTCTATATCTGCCGTACCACCTAGCAGCTGGACCAGGTGGCCTTAAAATTGCTTCCAGCTCTAAACTTGTGACTCTCACATTGTCAACTTTGTCCCACAGCAGATTCAAACCTATGGACTTCATAAAGTGTGTAAAACGGACCTTGGGGCCCCTTAAGTTTCTCTTACCTGTTAGAGGGCCCAAGCAGTAGACCTGCATGTAATCTAGCAGAGTATTTCCAGAGCAGTGAAAAGTCACAGAGGATGCTAGGGCAGGGTTGAAGAAGGCAGAAGTGAATGGGCCAGCTGTGGAAAGAATAATCCAGTGACAGGGCTCTGTTGGTCTTAAAGCAGCCTCTCCAAGATACTATCTCAAAGAATCCTCAGGCTGAAAGCGCCCTTGGAAGTGCCCCTCCATGCTCCATTTTAACTAACTCATAAAGATCCTTGCAGACAATGGACTCCATTGTGGTTTCACTGCTTCTTCCAGGGATGCTGGCATTCAGGTCACGCCTACAAAGAGCTGGCCAAGGTCTCTCTAGTGAACCTCATCCACCTCCCGTAGTCCTGGCTGGAGAGTTAGCATGAAGAGGGGAAGTGTGGACCTTTGTTCCACATGTACTGTACTGGGCCACATCAATGTTGTGATTTCTCACATCAATCAACAGATAACTCAACAGAGCAACCTTCCTGCTGAGGTGCCCAGGTCTACTAATCAGTCTGAGAAATCCCAGTTCCTTTCTCACTTGGTCCTTCTCCCTTTTTTCTGCAATACAAGAAACTAGAAATAAAAATGTTTGATTGCACAACGTTAAAAGCAACCAGCCTAGTTCAGCATATCTCCAAATCTACAGTCTAAAAGGAAGTTAGAATTCTCAGCCCTTTAAGACTGTTCTCTGATTTTTTCCCTGAGAAGTTCTAAAAGGAACAGACTTAGGAACTCCAACCTTTCTTTCCCACAGAAAACTGTCCTAACCTTTAGAAGGGCGGCATGACGGTTATACGTGACATAATAGCAAAAATGTAGAATTTGAAATTTGGAAGCCTGGATTTAAAATGCTATGGCAGACATTTATGTAAACTCTAACAGACTCAATTTCATCGTCTGTAAAATGGGGTGAAAGAGGGTGTGTTTACATTTACATTAGCACTAAGGAAAGCACTGTGCAAATACTAACAGAGTATGGAAGCATGAGTTTTTTAATTATCCTCTCTTGGCCCACACGATTAACAAGCAATTAACGACTGATCTAGGTTTGTCCTCATCGTGGTTATGTATTCAACATTGAACTTTTTGTTTGTTTTTGCTTTTTGGAGGGCAGTTGGGGTTAAGTGACTTGCCCAAAGTCACACAGCTAGTAAAGTGAGTGTTAAGTGTCTGAGGTGGGATCTGAACCCAGGTCCTCCTGACTCCAGGGTCGGTGCTCCATTCACTGCGCCACCTAGCTGCCCCAAGATTGAATTTTTCAAGAAAGGCTAGTGGCCTTGGGCTCCTCCTTTCACTTTCTTTCGTATTTTACAATACTATGGATACCTTTGCTATTAGACCATAATTTAAATGGATAACCTTAGAGGAAAGAGGCTAATTAATCTAATACTCTCGCTTTGGGGAAAGTTGTGTTTCTGCTCCATAGAGATAGCATGGTCTAATTGAAAGAACACTAGGTCTAGCATCAGAAGGTACCCAGACATCCTGCTTACTAGCTATGTGACCTTGGGCAAAGCATTTAACCTCTGTGGATTTCAGTTTCCTGTCCTGTAAAACGGGGATAATTTTTGTACATTACATGCATACTTCAGAGTTATTGTGGGAAAGGCATTCTGCAAACCATAAAGCATTGTTAAAAGACTAGTTATTTATTTTGTAGGGGCCATAAAGTCCTGTAAAAAGACTAGTTATTTTGTAGGGGTAGTCCCCTTTAACAGTACAAGGCAGCTAGTTGGTTGCATAGTCAGTAGTGTTGCAACTGGAGTCAGGAAGTCCTGAGTTCAAATACGACCTTAGATGCTAGCTGGGTGATCCTAGGTAAATCACTTAACCTTTGTCTGCCCAAGTTTCTTCATTTATAAAATGGGGATAATAACAGCATCTACCTCCCTTGGTTGTTACAAGGATCAGGTGAGACAGTAATTTGGAAAGCATTTTTCAAATCCGAAAGCACTTTGTAAATGTTAGTTATGATGATGATGATGATAATTCATTATAGTAATAACGGTTAACATTTATTTAGTGCTTACTATATGCCAGGCACTACTAAGGGCTTCACAATGATTATCTCATTTGATCCTTAAAAAAACTC
>WOXC01007259.1:0-62492 GCA_011680675.1 Gymnobelideus leadbeateri | reverse complement strand
CCTTGGTTGTAGTCCTAGTTCTCTTGCCCTATGAAATATCAAATTCCAGTCCCTCCGCTCTTTTAATGTAGAAGCTGCTAGGTCCTGTGTGATCCTAACTATAGTTCCTCGATATTTGAATTGTTTCTTTTTGGCTGCTTGTAGAATTTTTTCTTTAATCTTATAATTCTGGAATTTGGCTACTATATTTCTTGGAGTTTTCAGTTCGGGATCTCTTTCAGGAGGAGTCCGGTGAATTCTATCAATAGCTATTTTATCTTCTGATTCCAGGACCTCAGGACAGTTTTCTTTGACAATCTCTTGGAGGATGTTGTCTAGACTGCTTTTCTCATCATGGATTTCTGGTAGACCAATAATTCTTAGGTTGTCTCTCCTGGATCTGTTCTCTAGGTCAGTTATTTTTCCAGTGAGATATTTTACATTTTCTTGCAATTTTTCGATCATCTTGTTTTTTTCAATTGACTCCTGCTGCATCATAGAGTTCTGAGTTTCAGTTTGGTTGTATCTAATTTTTAGTGAATTATGGTCTTCAATAAGTTTTTGAAGTTCCTTTTTTAGGGAGGTATTTTCTTTTTCCAAGTTGGTCATTGCCTCCCTGATTTGGTCTTTAAAATTTTTCCTAAGCTCCTCCAGGAATGCTATTTGGGCTTGAGACCAGATCATGTTTCCTTCTGTGGTCTCTGGTGTGGGCAGAGAGTCTATATTGTCCTGTGTGTTTTGTTGATCTTGCCCTACATAGTATGCTCGAATAGACTTTCTTGCCTTCCCCTTCTCCTTTTCAGCTTCCTTCCTTCCCATTGTGACTTCCTGTTTCTTAGTGTCTCAGGCTATGAGTTTGGGGCCTGATCCTTGACTTTGAATACCTCTGGGTGGTTAGTTTATGGCTAAGTCAGGGAAGTCAGTGAGGAATGTAGATGTGTAGGTGGGGTTGAGTCTGACCACTTCAGATTTCTGCCTCTATACCCCTGGGCTATAAGTAGTCTTTTGTTGGTGAGGTGAGGTGGGGCTAGTTGGGTCCCCTCCTTCTCTTCTCTTCAGATTCCTGGCTGTCTCAGTTACACCCTTTCTTGGAGATTCTCAAGCCTGAGGCTATTTCCATTAACTTGGGATTTCAGTCTGGGTGGGAGACTTGTCTTTGGGTTTTCTGCTTCATGAAGGAGGGATGGGAGGATCTGAGCAGCTAGAATTTACTTTGCCATTCCAGCCCCTGTATCATACAGGCAGGCAGTTTCTAAATTTCCAGGCTGGGGGCTGAATGCAGCCTGAGAAGACACTCTCCACTGGGGGCCCGATTCTCCTACCTGGCTCCAATGATCCGTTCCCTCTGCGAGATGACTGCGATTCGTCCTCGGTAAGTCTCCAGGCTGGGGCTTTTTCTCTCTCTGGTGTAGTCTGCTTGCCTGCTCTTAGGTCTGAGCTGTGCAGACCCCACTCGCTCTGCGCTCAACCTGTGCGGGCACTCTGGGCAACCTCCTGTGCTGGATTCTGCCACACTCTGTCTTCCACTGGGCTTCGTCACTCCGGAATCTGCTCAGATTTACCCTTTTGGACTTAGTGACAGAGGAGCTCAGCGAGGTTACTGCTTCCTTTCCGCCATCTTGGCTCCGCCCCTCAACTTTAATTCTTTAGGAAATGTCATATTATTTGTATTTCTACAAAAACATTGGATGAATTTTTGTGTTTGAAATATGGGTTGTGGATTATGACATGTGGATGAAACAAAGTATCTTTGCATCCTACAATTATCACACTAGGTTCTGGTCCTGGAGTAAAAAAGATTTTATCTTTCTGAGTTCAATCCTGGCCTCACACACTTCCTAGATTTGTGACCCTGGGCAAATCACTTAACCCTGTTTGCCTCAGTTTATTCATCTGTAAAATGAGCTGAAAAAGCAAAGGGCAAACCACTTCAGTGTCTTTGTCAAGAAAACCCCAAATGGGATCAGTAAGAGTCAGGCATGACAGAAAATAACTAAACAAATATACATTATATGTATATATATATATTTGTGTGTGTGTGTATGTGTGTGTATGCATGTATTTGTTTTGTGAATTGGTTTAAAACTAATATAACAAAACATTGATCTCATTCCATATTAGACTATAAGCTTGATGGACTTAATGACCATATTATAGCTAAAATCTTGTATTTCCCTGACACCTTCTGGAGTGATTGGCCCATAAGAAGCACCTAATAAATTATTAAATGGTATTAAAAATAATAATAATAAAGGATAGGCTTTGTAAGAATCAATGGAAAAGGGGGAGGAGCCAAGATGGCAGAAAGGAAGCAGTAACCTCGCTGAGCTCCATGGTCACTAAGGCTCAAAGGGTGAATCTGAGCAGAATCCGGAGTGACGGAGCCAACTGGAAGACGAAGTGTGACAGAGTCCAGCCCAGGAGGTTGCCCAGTGTGTCTGAACAAGTCAAGTCCAGAGCATGTGGGGTCTGGACAGCTCAGATCTAAGAACAGACAAGCAGACTACACCAGAGAGAGAAAAAGGCCCAGCCTGCAGACTTACTGAGGAGGTATCCCGGTCATCTCGAGGACTGGTAGGATCACTGGAGGCAGGTAGGAGAGTTGGGCCCTCAGTGGAAAGAGCTGCTTCTCTGGCTGCATTCGGCCCCCAGCCTGGAAGTTTAGAAACTGCCTGCCTGTATAATACAGGGGCTGGAATGGCAAAGTAAATTCTAGCTGCTCAGATTCCCCCATCCCTCTTTCATGAAGCAGAGAACCCAAAGATAAGTCTCCCACCCAGATTGAAATCCCAAGTTAATGGAAATAGCCCCAGGCTTGAGAATCTCCAAGAAGGGTTGTAACTGAGACAGCCAGGAGTCTGAAGAGAAGAGAGGGTGGGGTCCCAACAAGCCCACCTCACCTCACCAACAAAAGCCTACTTATAGCCCAGGGGTATAGTGGCAGAAATCTGAAGTGGTCAGACACACCCACACCTACACATCTACATCCCTCATTGACTTCCCTGACTTAGCCATAAACTAGCCACCCAGAGGTATTCAAAGTCAAGGATCAGGCCCTAAACTCATAGCCTGAGAAACTAAGAAACTGGAAGTCACAATGGGAAAAAAGAAGCTGAGAAGGAGAAGGGTAAGGCAAGAAAGTCTATTAGACCATACTATGCAGGGCAAGAACAACAAAGTACACAGGACAATATAGACTCTCTAGCCACACCTGAGAACACAGAAGGAAACATGATCTGGTCTGAAGCCCAAATAGCATTCCTGGAGGAGCTTAAGAAAAATTTTAAAGACCAAATCAGAGAGGCAGTGACCAACTTGGAAAAAACGTCTCAGTGAAGTATTTGGAGAAAATACCTCCCTAAAAGAGGAACTTCAAAAAATAACTGAAGACCATAATTCGATAAAAATTAGAAACAATCAAATTGAAGCTCAGAACTCTATGATGCAGCAAGAGTCAATCAAACAAAACAAGATGATCCAAAAATTGCAAGAGACAGATCCAGGAGAGACAACCTAAGAATTATTGGTCTACCAGAAAGCCAGGATGAAAAAAGCAGCCTAGGCAACATCCTCCAAGAGATTGTCAAAGAAAATTGTCCTGAGGTCCTGGAATCAGAAGATAAAATAGCTATCGACAGAATTCACTGGTCTCCTCCTGAGAGAGATCCCAAACTTAAAACTCCAAGAAATATAGTAACCAAATTCCAGAATTACAAGATTAAAGAAAAAATTCTACAAGCAGCCAAAAAGAAACAATTCAAATATCGAGGAACTACAGTTAGTATCACACAGGACCTAGCAGCTTCTACATTAAAAGAGTGGAGGGACTGGAATTTGATATTTCATAGGGCAAGGGAGCTAGGACTACAACCAAGGATTACCCGGCAAAACTGAGCATAATCTTCCAGGCAGGGAGATAGTCGTTTAATGAAATAAGGGACTTCCAGATGTTCCTGATGAAAAAGCCAGAGCTCAATGGAAAATTTGATCTCCAATTACAAGACTCAAGAAAGACATAAAAAGGTAAACAAGAGAAACACAGACTCAAACATGCCTAAGTGCACACAGCCACACCCACAAACACACTCTCATTACTTGGGATGCAACAAGAGCAAAATATTCACATCCCTATATGTGGAGCTGATAACTGTGAATATTCAAAATCTTTATGATTATCATGACCATCAAAAGGTTTATACTTAGATAGAGGGTGTGGGTATGAATGCACTAACCTGATGTCTTAAAAAAAAAAAAAACTATTAAGGGGATCAAAGAGACTGTAATGGGAAAAATGAAAGGATTAGATAGGGATAGGTAAAATATGCCATCTGAAGAGGCATTAAAACACACTATAGAAGAGGGGAAAGAAAGAGGGAGAGGAACATCATTTAAACGCTATTCTCACTGGTTCTGGTTCAAAGAGGGATCAACTTAAATCAGTGAATTTTAAGATTTTAATGTGAATAGACACATAAATTCATTAAATAGAGGAAAAGGAGGGAGGGAGAGGAGCAATGTTTGAAATTCAATCTCATTGGTTTCGAATCAAACAGGGAGTAATTCACTCTGATAAGTATAAAAACTTATTGGGTCCTATAGAAAGCAGAAGGCTAAGGGGGGTGAAAAAGAGGAGACTAAATGGGGGATTAGAAGGGAGGGAAACAGTAGTTAGGGGAGAGGGTAGGTTAAGAAGAGGGATCACTGAGTGGGAACACTGAGTCAAAAGGGAAAACTTCAAGGAGGGGAAGGGAGAAGGAAGAAACAAAAACATAAACAGGGGAGGGAATAGGATGGAGGGGAACAGACAGATAGTCATTATTACTTTGAATGTGAATGGGATGAACTCTCCCATAAAACAGAGGTGGATAGCAGAATGGATTAAAAAGCATAATCCCACAATATGCTGTCTACAAGAAACACATTTGAAACAAAGAGATACCCACAGGGTAAGGGTAAAAGGTTGGAGTAAAATTTATTATGCCTCAGCTAAAGTAAAAAAAAAAAGCAGGGGTAGCAATACTTATCTCAGATAAAGCGAAAGCAAAAATAGATCTAATTAAAAGAGATAAGGAAGGAAACTATATGCTACTAAAAGGCACCATCGAGAATGAAGCAATATCACCACTTAATATATATGCACCAAGTGGTATAGCATCTAAATTCCTAGAGGAAAAGTTAAAGGAATTAGAGGAAGAAATAGATAGCAAAACTATACTAGTGGGGGACCTTAATCTTCCCCTCTCTGAACTCGATAAATCTAACCTCAAAATAAACAAGAAAGAAGTTAAGGAGGTGAATAGAATCTTAGAGAGACTAGATATGATGGATCTCTGGAGAAAACTGAATGGGGATAAAAAGGAATTTACTTTCTTCTCAGCAGTGCATGGTACATACTCAAAAATAGACCATGTACTATGGCATAAAAACCTCACAATCCAGTGCAGAAAGGCATAAATGTTAAACACATCACTCTCAGATCATGATGCAATAAAATTATATGTAATAAAGGGCCATGTAAAGATAGACTAAAAACTAATTGGAAATTAAACAATTTAACCCTAAAAAATTGGTGGGTCAAACAAGAAATTATAGAAACAATCAATAATTTCATTCAAGAGAATGATAATAATAAACAACATACCAAAATTTGTGGGATGCACTAAAGGCAGTTCTCAGGGGAAGTTTTATATCCCTGAGTGCATACTTAATTAAAGCAGAGAGAAGGGAGGTCAATGAATTGGACATGCAATTAAAAAAGCTAGAAAAAGAACAAAGTGAAAACCCCTAATTTAGTAATAAATTAGAAATATTGAAAACCAAAGGTGAGATTAATAAAATTGAAATTAAGAAAAGCATTGAATTAATAAATAAAACTAAGAGCTGGTTTTATGAAAAAGTCAACAAAATTGATAGACCCTTAGTCAATATGATAAAAAAGAAAGAAGAAAACCAAATTATGAGTATCAAAAATAAAAAGGGTGACTCTACCTCCAATGAAGAGGAAGTCAAAAAAAATAATGAGGAATTATTTTTTCCCAATTGTATGCACATAAATATGACATTCTTAGTGAAATGGATGAATATTTAGAAAATCACAAGTTGCCCAGATTAACTGAAGAGGAGGTGAGTTACCCAAATAACCCCATCTCAGAAAAAGAAATCAAACAAGCCATCAATGAACTCCCTAGGAAAAAATCTCCAGGGCCAGATGGGTTTACTAGTGAATTCTATCAAACATTTAAAGAACAATTGATTCCAATACTCTACAAACTATTTGGGAAAATTAGTGAAGAAGGAGTCCTACCAAACTCTTTCTATGACACAAACATGGTACTGATTCCTAAATCAGAAAGAGATAAAACAGAGAAAGAATATTATAGACAAATTTTCCTCATGAATTTAGAAGTAAATTTTTTAAATAAAACATTAGCCAAAGGACTCCAACAACTTATCACAAAAATAATACACTCTAATCAGGTAGGATTCATTCCAGGAATGTAAGGATGGTTTAATATTAGGAAAACCATCAGTATAATTGAGCACACCAACAATAAAACTAGCAGTAACCACATGATCATCTCAATAGATGCAGAAAAGGCTTTTGACAAAGTACAACACCCATTCCTATTAAAAACACTAGAAAGTATAGGAATAAATGGAGCCTTCCTTAAAATAGTTGATAGCATCTATTTAAAACCATAAGCAAGTATTATAAGCAATGGGGATAAACTAGAAGCCTTTCCAATAAGATCAGGAGTGAAACAAGGGTGTCCACTATCACACCTCTTATTCAATCTGGTACTAGAAACACTAGCTGTAGCAATTAGAGAAGAAAAAGAAATCAAAGGAATCAAATTAGGTAAAGAAGTGACCAAGCTATCACTCTTCCCAGATGATATGATGAGATACTTAGAGAATCCTAGAGAATCAAGTAAAAAACTACTAGAGACAATAAATAAATTTGGCAAAGTTGCAGGATATAAAATAAACCCACATAAATCCTCAGCATTCCTGTACATCTCTAATGAAACTCAACAGCAAGAGATAGAAAGAGAAATCCCATTTAAAGTCACTGCAGACATTATAAAATATTTGGGAATCTACTTGCCAAAAGAAACCCAGAATCTATATGATCCCAACTACAAAACACTTCTCACACAAATAAAAGCAAATCTAAATAGTTGGAAAAATATCAATTGCTCATGACTGGGTCGAGCTAATATAATAAAAATGACAATTTTACCCAAACTAAACTATATATTTAGTGCCATACCAATCAATTTACCAAAAAACTACTTTGTAGAGTTAGACAAAATAATAACAAAATTTATTTGGAAAAGCAAACGGTCTAGAATATCAAGGGAATTAATGAAAAGAAACGATAGGGAAGGTGTACTAGCTATGCCAGATCTCAATCTGTATTATACAGCAGCAGTCATCAAAACTGCTTGGTACTGGCAGAGGTTTAGAGTAGTGGATGAATGGAATAGATTGGGTGCTGGAGACCCAGCAGTTAATGAATATAGTAATCTATTGTTCCATAAACCCAAAGACCCCAGTTTTGGGGATAAGAATGCACTATTTGACAAAAACTTCTGGGAAAACTGGAATACAGTATGGCAGAAAGTGGGCATAGATCACTATCTAACACCATAAACCAAAATCAAGTCTGAATGGGTGTAGGATCTAGGTGTAAAGGATGATACTGTAAGTAATTTGGGAAAGCAAAGAATAGTTTACCTGACAGACTTGTGGAGAGGGGAAGACTTTAAGACCAAACAAAAATTAGAGTGCATTATAAAATGCAAAATGGATAATTTTGATTACATTAAATTGAAAAGCTTCTGTACAAACAAAGCCAATGTAACCAAGATCAAGAGGGAGGTGGGAAATTGGGAAAGAATTTTTACAACTTATGTCTCTGATAAAGGACTCATTTCTAAAATTTACAGAGAATTGAGCCAAATCTATATGAATACAAGTCACTCCCCAATTGATAAATGGTCAAAGGATATGAACAGGCAGTTTTTAGAGAAAGAAATTAAAGATATCTATAAGCATATGAAGAAATGCTCTAAATCACTATTAATTAGAGAAATGCAAATCAAAACAACTCTGAGATACCACATTCCTCCAGTCAGATTGGCTAAGATGACAAAACAAGAAAGTGATAAATGTTGGAGAGGATGTGGACAAATTGGAACACTAATACCTTGCTGGTGGAGTTGTGAACTTATCCAGCCATTCTGGAGAGCAATCTGGAATTATGCCCAAAGGATTATAAATAATTCACACCCTTTGAGCCAGCCATACCACTTCTAGGGTTATATCCCAAAGAGATCATAGAAGTGGGAGGAAGACCCATATGTACAAAAATATTTTAGCAGGCCTTTTTGTGGTTGCAAAGAATTGGAAACTGAAGGGGTGCCCATCAATTGGGGAATGGCTAAACAAGTTGTGGTATATGAATGTAATGGAATATTATTGTGGTATAAGAAATGAGGAGGTGATGGATTTCACAATTACATGGAGAGACTTATACAAACTGATGCTGAGCGAGAAGAGTAGAATCAGAAGAAATGTGTATACAATCGCAGACATACCATACCTGTGATGACCAACTATGACAGACTGGACTCTTTTCAGCAATGCAGTGATATAAGTCAATCCTGAAAGACTCAAGAAAGTGAGAAAAGCACCATCCTGAGATATAACTAGAAAGAACTGAGCCTGAATCCTGATGTAAGCAAACTAAATGATCTTTTTCTTTTCGTTGTTTGTTTTTTTTTCTTCCTTACCATCTTTCATCCCACCTAGTACAATATGCCTTTGTAATTGGAATAATGTCTAATATGAATGCATTTGCAGATCTTATCCTGGCTGTCGTGGGGGGAGGGGGGAGGGAAATAAAGGAAATTTGAAAATCAAAGAACTATGGAATTGAATCTTGTTAACTGAAACTAAACTAATAAATTAATTAAAAATGGGAAAAAAAAGTATCAATGGAAAAAAAGAGGAAAGAGTGGAAGAAGAGAATTACAGTGAGTGATAGCAATGAATAAATGTGTTGGTCATTGGTTCAGGCAGGAAAAATGAAAAATTTGTGGATAAAGTATCAATAATTACAAATGGTTAGAGACAATTTTTATGTGTTCTATAATCCCATTTCCAAATCATTAATTATAACTTTATGCTGAATTCTCACATATTTATAATGATATTCTTTGCAAAATATTATGACAACTGTCTGTTGCCACAATGGAATTAATCTCCAACTTTCAAGATGATTTCAATATACAATTCATTATTTTATCTTTATTTATCTCCATCACCTTAACATTAATTTTGATGCACGTTTTCCTTGATCTTATTGCCACTTAATCTTCATTACTTTGATGGACACTGTCTTGAGCTCTAGCATGTTCTAGTGGATAGGATAATAGACTTTGGCTGTATTCAAATACCACCTAAGATACCGGCTGTGGTCTTGGGCAAATAATTAATATTTCTACATCTTTATTTCTTCATCTATAAAAGAATGGTTTGCAGAAAATAACCGCCAAAGACCTTCATAGCCCTGTCTATGATCTTAGTACCTTTACTTCACATCTGCAAATGCATATAGTAGATACACTCAGCACTCAAATAAGAGATCCTTTTAAAATTTCTAAGTATATACTCTCCCATTCTGAACCAAAGTATCTTTATCTGAACATGGACTCAAAGAATTTTAGAGTGAAGAAGGATTTTAGAATCATCTGGTTTAACATTTCCTATTATTCAAATAAAAACACACTCTGTAGAACTTCCAACAACTAAATTCTTCTTATTTTATATGGTACATTATCCTTCTCCTTGACTGTGGAGGCCACTTTCCATGTAAACTCTAAATTTCACCATCACATAATTTAATATGAGTTCAACTCCTCTGAAGTTTGCTGATTGCACTTTGCCAATCATCAGTCATGGATCATCCTTAGTGTCTTTCACTTTTTCTAGATCTAAAAGTCTATGTACTATTCTACTGAAATTAGTAAATGGAATAAAATAATTCCATTCTTCTGAATGACACCTACAATGTAGCAATAAAATAATGTATTGTTTTAAAAATTTACGTTTCTTACAATATGATGATCACCTATGAGTCATTCTGGAGTCTTCACTGTCTCTTACTTTACTTATCTAAACTGTTGCCTATACCTTTCAATTTCACCATTTGCAACATCTCTGAAATGTCCTACTTTCCTTCTATAACACTGTCAGTACTCTAGTGCAGGCCCTCCTTATTTCGTATCTGAAATATTTTAATAGCCTGTAGTTTGTTTCTTTGGCTCCAACTCTCTCCCCACTACAATTTATCCTCCATTCTGTCGCTGAACTGATTTTCCTAAAGTGCATGTCTGACCTTGTCACCTCTATTCAGTAAATTATACTGGCTCCTTAGTGTATCTAGAGTGAAATACAAAATTCTGTTTTTGGTTTTCAAAGTATTTCCTCTTATCTTTCGAGTCTTCCTTGTTCTTTCTATTAAATAATTTATTTTTAGTTTTTTTTTTAAACAAATGCTTTATTAACTTCTGTTTTACATCATTCATTTCCGCCAGATTTTGAGTTACAATCATTTCCCCCCATTATTCCCCTACCTAAACTCCCAGAATAGTAATTCCCCATATCGCTTCCTCCAATCTGCTCTCTCCCATACCCCCATCGACTTTTCCATTAGAGGAAGGTGAGTCTTTGCATCCCAATGCCTGCACATCTTATCTCCCAATTATAAGCAAAAGAGTATTAATAATAGTATTTATATATATTTGAAACATTTAATGTTACGACCTCAAATTTCATATCCATTTCCTTCCTCCCTTGTCACCCATTCCCTCTTGGGAGATAAGTAATTCAGTATATGTTGTACATGTCTAGCTATGCAAAACATAATCATAGTAGATATATTGTACAATGCTGCTTATAATTCACTCCCACTCATCCCACCCCCCACCTGGTCCATTCCCTACATGATCCTGTCCCTCTTTTATAGTGGGTACTTCCAACCTCCCCTCCCCCCAGGAATGCCCTCCCATCCATCATCCCTCCTCCCATCCCCCTTCCCCCTATCCTACTGCAGGTTGAGATATCTCATTTAGTTTGTATGTCATTTTCTCCCTGAACCAAATTCAATGTGAATGTGGTTTTGCCTTTTTAGCCTTCCTTATTCTCTCCCTCTTTTGCAACCACTTCCCCTTGCTTCTTCTGCATGGGATAGTTTACACTACCCTATCTCTCCCCAACTCCTCTTGCCACTTTCCTCTCTTACCTCATAAATTCATCCCTTGAGTGTCTCCTTTCCCAACAAATTCAACTTATGCCCTCTATCCATATATAACTGTAACCATATACACACACATTCACATATGTATTCATATGACCACACACACACTTCTTCCATTATTTTCATAGTGAGAAAGATATCATCAGTCACAGTTATTGCTTTTCCATCTAGGAATTTAAATAGTTCAACTTTGATAGGTTCCTTTTGATTTCTTTTCCCTGATTACCTTCTCAGGCATCTCTTCCTTCTTGTGTCTGGGTGTCAAATTTTCTATTCAATTCTGGTTTTTTCCTCAAGAATGCTTGAAAGTCCTCTATTCCACTGAATGACCATATTTTCCCCTGAAACAAAATACTCAGTTTTGCTGGGTAGGTGACCCGTGGGTTCATTCCCAGTTCTTTTGCCCTCTGGAATATTATATTCCATGCCCTTCGATCCCTCAGTGTAGAAGCCGCCAGGTCCTGGACTGTTCTGATTTTGTTTCCACAGTATTGAAATTGTTTCTTCCTGGCTGCTTGTAGTATTTTCTCCTTGATCTGGGGATTCTGGAACGTGGCTATAACATTCCTGGGAGTTTTCTTTTTGGGATCTTTTTTTCAGGAGGTGATCGGTGGATTCTTTCAACCTCTATTTTGCCCTCTGGATCTAAAACATCAGGGCAGTTTTCCTTGAGAATTTCTTGAAGGGTGATTTCTAGGTTCTTTCCTTGATCATGGCTTTCAGGTTGTCCAATAATTTTTAAATTGTCTCTCCTGGATCTATTTTCCAGGTCAGTGGTTTTTCCCATGAGATATTTCACATTGCCTTCTAATCTTTCATTTGTTTAGATCTGCTTAACAGCATCTTGATTTCTCATAAAGTCATTAGCTTCCATTTGCTCCAGTCTAACTCTGAAGGAATGAATCTCCTCAGTGAACTTCTGAGATTCTTTTTCCATCTGGCAAATTCGACTTTTTAAGGCATTCTTCTCCTCATTGCCCTTTTGGGCCTCCTTTGCCATTTGAGTTAGTCTATTTTTTAAGGTGTTGTTTTCCTCAGTCAGGCTGTTGACCCTCATTTCATACTTTTCCTGCATCCTTCTCATTTCTCTTTCCAATTTTTCCTCCACTTCTCTTATTTGATTTTTAAAGTCCTTCTTAAGGTCCTCTATGGCCTGCAACCCGCTCATGTTTTCCCCTGGGGCTTTTGGAGCAGGACTTCTGACCTCACAGTCCTTTTCCCGCTCTATGCCCCCAAAATAGGAGTCTAGGGTTGCATTTTTCTGTTTCCTTTGCCTTGGCATGTTGCCACTTAATTCCTTGACTTTTGGGCTTGTTGCCACACTATGGCTTTAAGGCCAGCTAGAGGAATTTTCGTCCCGAACGTGTCGGGGGCAACTTTGGTTTCTGGCAAGCTGTAAACCCACCCACAACTTCCACCCTAGATCACAATCCAGATCCAGGGAGGTTAAAGTAAGAGCGATTACCCCCCAAGACTGATCGCTGGATCTCCCTACAAATTTGCAGGCTGGGACCGGGAGCTGCTTCTGAAAAGTACAAAATGGCGTTTGTCTTCAGCGGCTTCTAGCCCCCGGGGAGGGCGCCAACGCATTCCCTAATACCAGTCCCAAAGTCCATAGGACACTAACCTCTTACTTTGTCCTAGGCAAGTCTATGTTGATAATTCTGGAGTCGCCACAGCTCCTGTTGTTCTGGGGTTCCTCCAGCTGGCTGCTGGCCCTGCCGCCCTGAGCCTAAAACCTCAGCTCATGTGGACCTGGGCTCTGCTCAGCTCCTCCACTCTGTGTGCTGCACCCTGCCAGGTCCCAGACCACTTCGCTGGTCCTTCCTGCAGGGCTGCTGGGCTCTCCTCAGCGGGAGTTTAGCTTCTCTGTGTCGTTCTGTGGGTGCCGGGGCTCCAGAAGTTGTTCAGAGTCCCCTTTTACATAGTTTGGGGGGAATCAGGGGGCAGAGTGGCTTGGATGAGATGTTTCTACTCCGCCATCTTTGCTCCGCCCCTTATTTTTAGTTTTTAACATGAACTTCAACAAAATTTTGAATTCCAAAATTACTCCCAATCTCTCCATTCCTTCCACACTAAGATCATGTGCCACATTCTGATTATCACTCTCTCACCCCTTTGCATAACCCCTTCTCTGATATCCTTCCCTTCTATTTTGCTGTAGAGCAAGAGAGATTTCTATACCCCTTTGTCTATATATCTTATTTTCAATTTGCATGTAAAAACAGTTATTAACATTTGTTATATATATATATGTAGTTATGCAAAACACTTCCATAATAGTCTTGTTGTGAAAGATTAACTATAATTCCCTTCATCTTCTCCCATTTATTCTACTCAATCATTAGACCTTGTACCTCCTCAAAAATGCTTGCTTCTGATTACCCCCTGCTCTCTTTGCCTTCTCTTCTATCATCCTACTTCTCTTATTCCCTTCCTACCGTAATTCCTCTAGGGTAAGATAGATTTTCATCCTGAATTCTGTGTGTATGTTATGCCCTCATTAAGCCAATTCTTATGAATGTGAGGTTCACTGGGGGGAGCCAAAATGGCAGAGTAGGAACAGCACTTCCAAGGTCTTCTGCCCTACACCACTTCCAAACAATATAAAAGGTGCACCACTTCTGGAGGCCGGCACCCACAGAATGACACAGAGAAGGTAACCTCCCGCTGAGGACAGTCCAGCAGCCCTGCAGGTAGCGGCCAGCACAGCACAGCACAACGCTCTGGGAGCCGAGAACAGCCCCATGTGAGCTGCAGTTTTAGCCCCAGGGCAACCTGGTAAGCACAAGGCTGGAGGTGACCCCCGAACACCAGCAGCTATGGAGATTCCAGAATTATCAGGACAGATATGCCTATGACAAACTGAGAGGTTAGTTCCCTTTAGATTTTGGGACAGTATTTGGGGAATGTGTCGGCTTCTTCCCCGGGGGCAAAAAGCAGCTGAGGAAACATAGCACAGGGGCCATTTTGCAGCTTCAGTGGAAGCCTCAGCTCCTGGTTTGCAAACTGTAGGGAGATCCAGCAATCAGTCTGGGGGTTAATCACTCTTGCTTTAACCTGCTTGGATCTGGATTGTGGTCTGGGGGGAGGTCTGTGGTTGCCAGAGCAGGTGGAGGCTTTACAGAGGTCACTCAACTTCTGGAAGTTGTGCAGACCCCAACTTTCGGGACAGAAGCTCTCCTGTCTGGTGGCAGAAACCTATTATGGTAACAAGCCCCAAAATCATGTAATTAAGTGGCAACATGCCTAGGCAAAAGAAACAAAATAAACAGAAAAATGCAACATTAGACTCCTATTTGGGAGAGGGGGAAGAGAATCAAAGCATGGAAGAGGAGGAGGACTGTGAGGTCAGAACACCAGCAACAAAAGCCCCAAATGAAAATACAAGCTGGCTACGAGCCATAGAGGACATAAGAAGCAGGTAAGAGAAAGGGGGGAAAATTGGAAAGAGAAATGAGAAAGATGAAAGAAAAGTATGAAATGACAGTCAACAGCCTCACTGAGGAAAATAACACCTTAAAAATAGAATAACTCAAATGGCAAAAGAGGCTCAGAAAGACAATGAGGAGACAAATGCCTTAAAAAGCCTAATTTTCCAGATGGAAAAAGAATATCAAAAGCTCACTGAGGAGATTCATTCCTTCAGAATTAGACTGGATAGGCAGCTAGGAGGTGCAGTGAATAGAGCATCAGCCCTGGAGTCAGAATGACCTGAGTTAGGATCTGGCCTCAGACACTTAACGCACATACAAATAAAAACCTAGCTGTGTGGCCTTGGGAAAGATACTTAACCTCAATTGCCCTCCAAAAACAAAACAAAACAAAAGAAAAAGAATTAGACTAGAGCAAATGGAAGCTAGTGACTTTATGGGAAAATAAGATGCTGTTAAACAGATCAAAACAAATGAAAGAATAGAAGGCAATGTGAAATACCTAATGGGAAAAACCACTGACCTGGAAAATCAATCCAGGACAGATAATTTAAAAATTATTGGACTATCCAAAAGCCATGATCAAACAAAGAACCTAGAAATCATCCCTCAAGAAATTCTCAAGGGGCGGAGCCAAGATGGCGGAGTAGAAACAGCTTAACCAAGCCACTCTGCCCCCAGATTCCCCCCAAACTATGTAAAAGGGGACTCTGAACAACTTCTGGAGCTCCAGCACCCACAGAACGACACAGAGAAGCTAAACTGCCGCTGAGGACAGCCCAGCAGCTCTGCAGGAAGGACCAGCGAAGTGGTCTGGGACCTGGCAGGGTGCAGCGCACAGAGTGCAGGAGCTGAGCAGAGCCCAGGTCCGCATGAGCTGAGGTTTTAGCCCCAGGGAGGCAGGGCCAGCAGCCAGCTGGAGGAACCCCAGAACACCAGGAGCTGTGGCGACTCCAGAATTATCAACATAGACTTGCCTAGGACAAAGTAAGAGGTTAGTGTCCTATGGACTTTGGGACTGGTATTAGGGAATGCGTTGGCGCCCTCCCCTGGTGGCTAGAAGTCACTGAGGAGACATGAAAAATATGAGCAGGTTGCAGGCCATAGAAGACCTTAAGAAGGACTTTAAAAATCAAATAAGACAAGTGGAGGAAAAATTGGAAAGAGAAATGAGAAGGATGCAGGAAAAGTATGAAATGAGGGTCAACAGCCTGACTGAGGAAAACAACACTTTAAAAAATAGACTAACTCAAGTGGCAAAGGAGGCCCAAAAGGGCAATGAGGAGAAGAATGCCTTAAAAAGTCAAATTTGCCAGATGGAAAAAGAATCTCAAAAGTTCACTGAGGAGATTCATTCCTTCAGAGTTAGACTGGAGCAAAAGGAAGCTAATGACTTTATGAGAAATCAAGATGCTGTTAAGCAGATCCAAACAAATGAAAGAATAGAAGGGAATGTGAAATATCTCATGGGAAAAACCACTGACCTGGAAAATAGATCCAGGAGAGACAATTTAAAAATGATTGGACTACCTGAAAGCCATGATCAAAGAAAGAAACTAGAAATCACCCTTCAAGAAATTCTCAAGGAAAATTGCCCTGATGTTTTAGATCCAGAGGGCAAAATAGAGGTTGAAAGAATCCACAGATCACCTCCTGAAAAAGATCCCAAAAGAAAACTCCCAGGAATATTATAGCCAGGTTCCAGAATCCCCAGATCAAGGAGAAAATACTACAAGCAGCCAGGAAGAAACAATTTCAATACTGTGGAAACAAAATCAGAATAGCCCAGGACCTGGCAGTTTCTACACTCAGGGATCGAAGAGTATGGAATATGATATTCCAGAGGGAAAAAGTGCTGGGATTGAAGCCAAGGGTCACCTACCCAGCAAAACTGAGTATCTTCTTTCAGGGGAAAATATGGTAATTAAGTTGAATTCAGGACTTTAAAGCATTCTTAAGGAAAAAAAAACCAGAGTTGAATAGAAAATTTGACATCCAGACACAAGAAACAAGAGATGCTTGAGCAGGTAATCAGGGAAAAGAAATCCAAAGGAACCTATCAAAGTTGAAATATTTACATTCCTACATGGAAAGACAATAACTGTGTCTGATGAAACCTTTCTCGTTATAAAATAATTGAATAAGGGTATATGGGCATATGAATACATATGTGAATGTATGTATATGCGTTTATAGGTAAACATAGATAGAGGGCACAGGTTGAATTTTGTGGGAAGGGATGATACTTAAGGGTTGAGATTAAGAGGTGATAGAGGAAAGTGGCAAGAGGAGATCGGTAGAGACACGGTAGGGTAAACTATCTCATGTAGAAGAAGCAAGGGGAAGTAGTTGCAGGGGAGGTGAAGAACAAGAAGGCAAAAAGGCAAAACCATATTCTCACTGAATTTGGCTAAGGGAGAGAATCATACATATACTAAATGGGATATCTCACCCTGCATGAGTGTGGGGGGAAGGAGCATGAGAGGAGGCATGATGGAGGGGAGAGCATTGTAGGTGGAGGGGAAGTTGTAAGTACCCACTTTCGAAGAGGGTCAAGACCAAGTAGGGAATGGACCAGGTGGGGGATTGGATGG
Organism: Gymnobelideus leadbeateri; assembly: GCA_011680675.1. Classification (NCBI taxonomy): domain Eukaryota; kingdom Metazoa; phylum Chordata; class Mammalia; order Diprotodontia; family Petauridae; genus Gymnobelideus; species Gymnobelideus leadbeateri. The sequence goes on along the minus strand of WOXC01007259.1, from coordinate 45,159 downwards.
GTAGGAGGGAATTATAAGCAGCCTTTTACAATATATCTACTATGGTAATGTTTTGCATAGCTATACATGTACAACACATGATGAATTGCTTATCTTCCCAGAGGCAGTGGGTGAGAAGGGAGGAAGGGAATGGATCTGAAATTCGAAGTCTTAAAATTAAATGTTTCAAATATAAAAAAAATGAAGGACAAACATGACAACAACTGAAAGACTAATAATGTGTCCCAAGAGAAAATAAAAATAAAGTGAGGTTCTCTCAATCTCTCATCTCCCCTTTCTTCCCTTCCAATATAAAAGCTTTATTCTTAAATCTCAAATAATTCACCCCATTCTACCTCTGCTTTTCTCATTCTCCCAGTACATTACTCTCTTTCATCATTTAATTTTATTCTAGATACATTTCTTAAAGCTCTCTATAAATTTATATCTATCTATCTATCTATCTATCTATCTATCTATCTATCTATTTATCTATCTGTCTGTCTGTCTAATCACTGTATGTGTATATTCCCTCCAACTGCCTTAATATTGAGAAATGTCTCATGAGTTGTAATTATCAAATTTCCATGTATTAATGTATATAGTTCAAGATTAAAAAATCCCCTATGATTTCTCTTTATTGTTTACCTTTTCATGCTTTGCTTAATTCTTGTATTTGAAAGTCAAATTTCATCTTCAGCTCTGGCTTTTTCCTCAAGAATTCTTGAAAGTTAGAAGAGTAGAAATAAGACTTCCACAGGAATCTGCCTCTCACTTCCTCCAATTCATGTAAAAGGTGACTCTGAAGAAAATTTAGAGCAACAGAACCCACAAAATGACAAAGATTAGCTAACCTTCCACTGTCTACAGTCTGGTGGGCCAGGAGCAAGTGGCCAGAGCAGCGCTCTTGGAGTAGACCCTGGCCCTGCAAGCCCAAGGGTTTAACGCCAGGGTGGGCCTGACCAGCCCCAGGCTGGAGGGACTTCTGATCACCAGCAGCTGTGGCAATTTGCATAATTATCAGAACATAGATGCTATGGACACAGTGAGAGATAAGTGGAATGTGGATTTTGGGATCCTGTAATTGGGAGTACTATCAGGATCTGCCCCCTGTGGCAAGAAGCTGCTGAGGAGCCTCAGCTGCACAGCCAACTCCACATGGCAGCTTCAGCTTCGGGTCTCCCCTTTGTAGGGGTCCAAGCAAACAGTCTGAAGGGTAATCACTTTTGATTTAACCTGCTTGTATCTGGATTGAAGTCTAGGGTGTAGGTCCTGGGGTGCAGCCAGCTTGCCAGAGCATGGGGAGGCTTCAGAGTGGGCATACAACCTTTGGCAGCTGAGAAAAACCCAGTGTTAGGTATGAAGCTCCTGTGTGTGTTAACAGAGTCCTACTGTGGCAAAAAGCTCAAAGGTCAAGTAATTGAGTGGTAACATGAACAAATGAGGGAAGCAAAGTAAACAGAGCAACCAAACCCTACATATCTATTTTCGTGACCAAAAGGGTCAAATCATAAAATAGGAGGAAGACAATGAAGTCAGAACTACTGCACCAAAAACTTCCAAGAAAAATACCAGCTGGTCACATGCTATAGAGGACCTTAAGAAGGATTTTGAAAATCAAATAAGAGAAGTGGAGGAAAAATTGAGAAGAGAAATAAGAACCATGTAAGATAATCAAGAAAAGAGAGTCAACAACCTGACTGAAGAAAATAACAACTTAAAAAATAGACTAACTAAATGGCAAAAGAGGCTCAAAAAGGCAATGAGGAGAATGACTGAAAAAGCAGAATTTGCCAGATGGAAAAAAGCATCTCAAAAGTTCACTGAAGAACATCATTCCTGCAGAATTAGATTGAAGCAAATGGAAACTAGTGACTTTATGAGAAATCAAGATACTATTAATCAGAACTTAACAAATGAAATAATAGAAGGCAATGTAAAAGATCTCATTGGGAAAACCACTGACCTAGAAAATAGATCCAGGAGAGAAAATTTAAAAGTTATTGGACTACCTGAAAGCCATGATCAAAAAAATAACCTAGAAATCATCCTTCAAGAAATTATCAAGGAAAATTGGCCTGATGTTTTAGAACCAGAGGGCAAAATAGAGATTGAAACAATTCACCGATCACCTCCTGAAAAAGATCTGCAAAGAAAACTCCTAGGAATATGATAACCAGGAGCCAGAATTCCTAGAGCAAGGAGAAAATATTACCAGCAGCCAGGAAAAAAACAATTTGAATATTGTGGTAACACAATCAGGTTAACACATGATCTGGCAGCTTCTACACTGAGGGATAGAAGGGCTTAGAATATGATATTCCTCGGGGCGGCTAGGTGGCGCAGTGAATAGAGCGACGGCCCTGGAATCAGAAGGACCTGAGTTCGGATCCGGCCTCAGACACTTAATCCATACAAACAAAAACCTAGCTGTGTAACCTTGGGCAAGTTACTTAACCCCAATTGCCCTAAAGGGGCGGCTAGGTGGCGCAGTGAGTAAGAGCGCCGGCCTCGGAGTTGGGATGACTCGAGATCAGATCCGGCCTCAGAAAATGAGCACCCACGCATAAATAATGACTAGCCGTGTAACCTTGAGCAAGTTACTTAACCCGAATTGCTTTAAAAAAAAAAAAAAAAAGAATATGATATTCCAGAGGTCAAAGGATCTGGCATTAAAATCAAGAATCACCTACCCTGCAAAACTGAGTATCATGTTTCAGGGGAAAATATGGTCATTCAGTGGAATAGAGGACTTCCAAGCATTCTGGAAAAAAAAGACCAGAATAAAACTTTAACATTCAGATACAAGTATCAAGAGAAGCTTGAGAATGTAAACAGGGAAAAGAAATCAAAAGGAAGTTATCAAAGTTGAAATATTTACATCCATATATGGAAAAATGATAATTGCAACTTATGAAACTTTTCTCAATATGAGAATAATTAGAGGGAATAGAAATGTGAGTAGATATACACAGACACAGACATATATATATATATATATATATATATATATATATATATATATATATATATATATGTCTATATAGGAGGGTATATCGGCATATGAATACATATGTGAATGTGTGTATATATGTGTAGAGGTATACATAGGTAGAGGGCACAGGACCAATTTAATAGGAAGGGTTGATACTTAAAAGTTGTTGTTAAGAGGTGAGAGAGGAATATAATGAGAGGAGATGGGGAGAGACAGAATGGGGTAAACCATCTCATATAGAAGAGGCAAGGGAAAATGGTTATAATGGGGGGTAAGAACAGGAAGGCAAAAGGGAATGGGTCAAACTTATTCTCATTGAATTTGTCTTAGGGAGCGAATGACATACACACTAAATAGAGTATCTCACCCTACAAGAGAGTAGGGTGTAAAGGGATGAGAGGGGGGATAATGGAAGGGAGGCCAGGCTGGGGTGGGAGGGAAGTTTGAAGCACCTACTTTTGAAAAGGGACAGGATCAAAGTAGAGAATAGAACAAGATGGAGGTGGGATAGGAGGGAGGATAGTCAATCTTTTACAATATATCCAATATGGAAATATTTTGTATAGCTATACATGTTAAACCTATATTATATTGCTTATCTTCCCAGTAATGGTGGATGACAAGAGAGGAAGGGAATGAATCTAGAATTCAAAGTTTTAATATCATGTAACTGGGAAATAAGGAGGGCATGAAGATCCACCATGCCATACTGGAATGTTGGTGGGGGTATGGGAGAAGATACAGGAGATAGCAGATTGGAGGAGGGGATATTTTGTGGTGGTGGATAGGGAAAAAAAAACAGTGAGAAAATTTGTAACTCAAAATCTTGCAGAAATGAATGATGAAAACTAGAAGTTAATAAAGCATTTGATTATATACATGTATATTCTTGAAAGTCTTCTATTTCACTGAATACCCATTTTCCACCCCTGAAGGATTATACTCAGTTTTGCTAGGTAGGTGATATTTTTTTTTGTTTCTTAATCATAGTTACTTTGACCTCTGGAATATATTCAAAGCCCTCCAAAAACTTAATGTAGAAGTTGCCAAATCTTGTGTTATCCCAATTCTGTTTCCACAACATTTGAATTGTTTCTTTCTGGCTGCTTGCATTATTTTCTCCTTCACCTGAGAAATATGAGATTTGGCTACAATATTCCAGGGACTTTTCCTGTTGAGATTACTTTCAGCAGGTAATCAGTGTATTCTTTCAATTTCTATTTCCCCCTTTGTTTCTAGAATATTAGGGGAGTTTGCACTCACAATTTTTGAAACATGATGTCTAGATACTTTTTTTTATCATGGATATCAGGTAGTCCAATGATTTTTAAATTTTCTCTCTTGGATTTATTTTCTATGTCTTTCCCCCCAATGGTATATTTCAAACTGTTTTTGTATATTTTTCATTCTTTTGGTCTTGTTTTATAATTTCTTGATTTCTCATAAAGTTATTATCTTCCATTTTCTCCATTCCGAATTTTAAGGTATTATTTTCTTCAGTGAGCCTTTGGACTTCATTTTCTATTTGGCCATTACTGCTTTTTAAGTCATTCTTTTCCTCATCTGCTTTTTTTATCATCTTTTGCCATGTTGGTTTGCCTATTTTTAAGGTGGTATGTTCTTCAGCATTTTTTTGGATCTCTTTTAGCAAGTTGTTAACCTGTTTTTCAGGATTTTCTTGCATCTCTCCCATTTCTCTTCCCAAATCTACCTCTACTTTTCTTACTTCTTTATTTTTACAGAATCCTTTTTGAGCTCTTCCATAGCTTGTGACCAATTCATATTTTTCTTGGAGGCTTGGGATGTAAGAAGTTTGACTTTCGGGCGGCTAGGTGGCGCAGTGAATAGAGCGCCGGCCCTGGAATCAGAAGGACCTGAGTTCGGAGCCGGCCTCCGACACTTAATCCGCACAAACAAAAACCTAGCCGTGTAACCTTGGGCAAGTTACTTAACCCCAATTGCCCTAAAGGGGCGGCTAGGTGGCGCAGTGAGTAAGAGCGCCGGCCTCGGAGTTTGGATGACCCGAGATCAGATCCGGCCTCAGAAAATGAGCACCCACACATAAATCAAATGACTAGCCGTGTAACCTTGAGCAAGTTACTTAACCCCAATTGCTTTAAAAAAAAAAAAGTTTGACTTTGCTGTCTTCTTTTGCTTGTATGTTTTGATCTACCTTGTCACAAAAGTAAGATTCTAAAGTCCCATGTTTTTCTGTTGTTTGTTCATTTTCCCAGTCAAATACTTGATTTTTGATCTCTTTGTTAAGATATGACTCTGTTCCCAGTGTGGAAAATGTATTGTCCTTAGTTTTGTACAACTATTTGCAAAGCTATTTCTAGGCACCTTTAAATTTTCATGTTTTCCAAGGTGGTATGATCAAAGAAGAGGTGTTTAATCCTCTCCTGGCCTTTTCTCTGGTCTGCAAGAAACCACAATCACTCTTTTCTGTCTTGGAGCTGTGAGGAGGATTCCCTCTTGACTGCTGCCATATGTTCCACCACAGCAACTCTCATTCTTGCCACAGTACTGAAATCTAAGATTGAGATCTACATCCAAGAACAGGAAAAGCAAGAAAATCCTACTTCGGTACCAGCAAAGAGATCCCTGCAATCCATCACTGATCAACCACTACATTCTCCCAACATCTGTGGGCCAAAAGCTCTGGAAGCAGTCACTGAGACAGCCACTGCCATTGCCTCAGTACTGGGGCTTGACTGTTCTCTTCTACAGGTCCAGCAGACCTTTCCTAATGACCTTCTAAGTTGTCTTTGCTGTTTGTGGCTTGAGAAGTCTGGAATCCACCACAGCACCAATGATTCAGTATCAAGAGGCCTGTTCCAAGTTTGCTAGGGATTGTCTGTTTCTTGAGGCCCATGCTGGACTTTGCTCTTCTTTCATCTTGGTACAACAAACTTTCCATTTGACTTTCCAGGTTAGCATGACATTTGTTTTACCTTGTCATTTTCTTGGTTCTGCTGCTCTAGAATTTGTTGAGAGTCATTTTTACAGTTATTTTTTTTAAACAAATGCTTTATTAACTTCTGTTTTACATCATTCATTTACGCCAGATATTGAGTTACAATCATTTTCCCCCTGTTATTCCCCTACCCAACCTCCCAGAATAGCAGTCCCACAAGATATCACTTCCTCCAGTCTGCTCTCTCCCATACCCCCTTCGACATTTCCATTAGAGGAAGGTGAATCTTTGTGTCCCAATGCCTGCAATCTTATCTGCCTATTACAAGCAGGAGAGTATTAATGATAATATTTATATATATTTGAAACATTTAATGTTAATACCTCGAATTTCAGATTCATTTCCTTCCTCCCTTGTCACCCATTCCCTACTGGGAGATAAGTAATTCAGTATATGTTGTGCATGTCTAGCTATGCAAAACATTATCATAGCAGATATATTGTACAAGGCTGCTTATAATTCCCTCCCACTCATCCCACCCCCTACCTGGTCCATTCCCTACATGATCCTGTCCCTCTTCTATAGTGGGTACTTCCAACCTCCATTCCCCATAAGGATGCCCTCCCATCCATCATCCCTCCTCTCATCCCCCTTCCCCCTATCCTGCTGCAGGTTAAGATATTCCATTTAGTATGTATGTCATTTTGTCCCTGAACCAAATTCAATGTGAATGTGGTTTTGCCTTTTTAGCCTTCCCATTCTACTCCTCCCTTGCAACCACTTCCCCTTGCTTCTTCTACATGGGATAGTTTACCCTACCCTGTCTTTCCCCATCTCCTCTTGCCACTTTCCTCTCTCATCTCATAATTTCATCCCTTGAGTATTCTCCCTTCCCAACAAATTCAACCTATGCCCTCTATCCATATACACACACATTCACATATGTATTCATATGACCACACACCCTTCTTCCATTATTTTCATAGTGAGAAAGATATCATCACTCACAGTTATTGCTTTTACATATAGGAATATAAATAGTTCAACTTTGATAAGTTCCTTTTGATTTCTTTTCCCTGATTACCTTCTCAGGCATCTCTTCCTTCTTGTGTCTGGATGTCAAATTTTCTATTCAATTCTGGTTTTTCCTCAGGAATGCTTGAAAGTCCTCTATTCCACTGAATGACCATATTTTCCCCTGAAACAAAATACTCACTTTTGCTGTGTAGGTGACCCTTGGGGTCATTCCCAACTCTTTTGCCCTTTGGAATATCATATTCTATGACCTTCGATCCCTCAGTGTAGAAACTGCCAGGTCCTGGGCTATTCTGATTGTGTTTCCACAATATTGAAATTGTTTCTTCCTGACTGCTTGGAGTATTTTCTCCTTGTTGGGGGGATTCTGGAACCTGGCTATAATATTCCTGGGAGTTTTCTTTTTGGGATCTTTTTCAGGAGGTGATCTGTGGATTCTTTCAACCTCTATTTTGCCCTCTGGATCTAAAACATCAGGGCAGTTTTCCTGGAGAATTTCCTGAAGGATGACTTCTTAGTTCTTTCTTTGATCATGGCTTTCAGGTAGTCCAACAATTTTTAAATTGTCTCTCCTGGATCTATTTTCCAGGTCAGTGGTTTTTCCCATGAGATATTTCACATTGCCTTCTAATCTTTCATTTGTTTGGATCTGCTTAACAGCATCTTGATTTCTCATAAAGTCACTAGCTTCCATTTCCTCCAGTCTAACTCTGAAGGAATGAATCTCCTCAGTGAACTTTTGAGATTCTTTTTCCATCTGGCAAATTCGACTTTTTAAGGCATTCTTCTCCTCATTGCCCATTTGGGCCTCCTTTGCCATTTGAGTTAGTCTATTTTTTTAGGTGTTGTTTTCCTCAGTCAGGCTGTTGACCCTCATTTCATACTTTTCCTGCATTCTTCTCATTTCTCTTTCCAGTTTTTCCTCCACTTCTCTTATTTGATTTTTAAAGTCCTTCTTATGGTCCTCTATGGCCTGCAACCTGCTCATGGTTTCCCCTGGGGCTTTTGTAGCAGGACTTCTGACCTCACAGTCCTTTTCCCGCTCTATGCCCTCAAAATAGGAGTCTAGGTTTGCAGTTTTCTGTTTCCTTTGCTTTGGCATGTTGCCACTTAATTCCTTGACTTTTGGGCTTGTTGCCACACTATGGCTCTAAGGCCAGATAGAGGAATTTTCATCCCAAACGTGTGGGGGGGCAACTTCTGTTTCTGGCAAGCTGTAAACCCACCCACAACTTCTACCCTAGATCACAATCCAGATGCAGGGAGGTTAAAGCAAGAGCGATTACCCCACAAGACTGATTGCTGGTTCTCCCCACAATTTGCAGGCCGGGAGCTGGAGCTGCCTCTGAAAACTACAAAATGGCATGTCTCCTCAGTGGCTTCTAGCCCCCAGGGGAGGGCGCCGACGCATTCCCCAAATACCAGTCGCAAAGTCCATAGGACACTAACCTCTTACTTTGTCCTAGGCATGTCTATGTTGATAATTCTGGAGTCGCCATGGCTGCTGGTGTTCTGTGGTTCCTCCAGCTGGCTGCTGGCCCTGCCACCCTGGGGCTAAAACCTCCGCTCACGTGGACCTGAGCTCGGTTTGGCTCCCTGTGCTCAGCACACTGTGTGCTGCCAGGTCCCAGACAGCTGCGCTGGTCCTTCCTGCTGGGCTGCTGGGCTGTCCTCAGCAGGAGGTTAGCTTCTCTGTGTCATTCTGTGGGTGCTGGGGTTCCAGAAGTCCCAAAAGTTGTTCAGAGTCCCCTTTTACATAGTTTGGGGGGAATCTGGGGGCACAGTGGCTTGGAGGAGCTCTTTTTACTCCACCATCTTTGCTCCACCCCACATTTTTACAGTTATTTAAAGGGGTTTAGGGGAGGGCTCAAACAAGACCCTGCTTTTACTTAACCATCTTGTGTCCAAAGTTTCCAACCTTCTTAAGTATTATATATTCACCAATCTAGTAACACTGCACTGGCCTCTTTTCTACTTTATAGACAAAATACTTCATTTCTCAGCTTTGTACAGTTTCTCTGACTTCCCTCATTCCTGGAATATTCTCTCCTTCCATTTGACTTCTTGGTTTCCCTAACTTCCTGTTTAAATCACAACTAAAATGTCTATTTTACTGGAAACCTTCTTCAATCATTCTTAATTAGAGTGACTTTTTTTCTAATTGCTTCCTATTTATCATGTATATAGATTGTTTTGTATATATTCCTTTGGCTGCTTTTTCTTTTTTTTTCTTTTTTTAACAAATGCTTCGTTAACTTCTGGTTTACATCATTCATTTCCATCAGATTTTGAGTTACAATTTATTCCCCATTTTCCCTACCAACCACCCCAGAATAGCAGTCCCACTAGATATCCCCTCATCCAATCTGCTCTCTCCCATATCTTCTCCCATACCCCCTCGACTTTGCCATTAGGGCAAGGTGAATCTCTGAGCCCCAATACCTGAACATCTTATCTCCCAAAAACATGCAAAATAGTATTAATAATAGTTTTTATATACATTTGAAATATTTAATTTTAAGACTTTGAATTTCGGATCCATTCCCTTCCTCCCTTGTCACCTACTCCCTCTGAGAAGATAAGCAATTCAATATGTGTTGTACATGTATAGCTATGCAAAATATTACCATAGTAGATATATTGAAAAAGGCTGCTTATATTTCCCTCCCACCCATCCCATCCCCCACCTGGTCCGTCCCTACTTTGATCCTGTCCCTCTTCGAAAGTGGGTACTTCCAATCTCCCCTCCTTCCAGAATGCCCTCCCCTCCATCCTCCCCCCTCTCATCCTCTGCTTCTCAAGGTCCTCTATGGCCTGTATTTTTATTTGGGGCTTTTGTTGCCGGTGTTCTGAGCTCCCATTCCTCCTCCTGTTCCATGCTTTGATCCTCTTTGCCCCCCAAATTGGATTCTAATATTGAATTTTTCTGTTTATTTGATTTCCTTTTCCTAGGCATGTTGCCACTCAATTACTTGACTTTTGGGTTTGTTGCCACAATAGGACTCTGCCACTAGCCAGTGGAGCTTCTGTCCCAAACACTGGATTTTCCCCAACTTCTGGAGGTATTAGTTGGGTGACCTCTCTGTAGCCTCCACATGCTCTGGCAAGCAGGTCACATACCCCAAGACCTCCACCCGAGACCTCAATCCAGATTCAAGAAGGTTAAAGCAAGATTGATTGCCCCCAAGACTAATTGCTGGATCTCCCTGCAATTAGCAGGGCAGCAACTGAAGCTGCTCCATGTGTCAGTGGCTGTGTGGAAACTTCACAGCAGCTTTTCACCCCCAGGGAAAGAGGCTGACTTGCTCTTCCTTGTGATGAGTCCCAAAGTCCATACCACACTAACCTCTCATTTTTTCCATGGCATCTATGTGTTGCTAGTTCTTGAAACACCACAGCTGCTGGTGTTCTGGAGTCTCTCCAGCCAGCTTCTGGTCAGCCTGCCCTGGGGCTAAAACTTCAGACTCACTTGAGCCTGGACTCAGCTCCCAGAGTGCTGTGCTGCCCCCTCCCTGCCAGGCTGCTTGGCTGTCCACAGTGGGAGGTTAGCTTCTCTGTGTCATTTTGTGAGTTCTGGAGCCCAAGAGGTTGTTTAGAGTACCCTTTTATATAAAATTGGAGGTGTTGGGAGCAAGAGCTGTGGGGAAGAGCTGTTTCTACTCAGCCATCTTGACTTCACCCCCCCCTCCCCAGTGCTCTTTTGAGAATGATGTTCTTATTATATAATTTTTGTATGGTCTACCTACAACCAGCTGAATTGTTTATCATCAATCATTATTGGGGAGAAAAAAGTCATCTAATGGTAGGCTAAAATGTTATTTGTGAGATACAAATATACCAACTTAATATATGATATTATCAGTATTTTTCTGGGGGTGACTTTCATAAGCTTATAGTATTCCTTAAGGGCTGACTATCATGGTGATATCAAAAACACCAAGGCTAATTTGGTAATAGATGAGCTTCTGGAAATCATGAAATTCAGGAGGTCAGTTAGATAAGAAATGACAAGGTAAATATCCTGTTACCGCAACACCACCTTAAAGAAAGAATTTTGGAGGAACTCTCAGATATCAGTACTTATCTTCTTTAATCTGAGTGGAGATGGACCCCAGTGAAAGGGACCACATGGTCAGGGAATGCTGAAAATATGTGAGATTCAGAATTTAATTCATCTTGTAGAATAGTGAAGTTCTGGATTTTATGAGTCCTAGATGGTCAATCAGGTGGGAAATGCTATTACCAAGAGGAATGATATAATATTCATGACTTTTAGTGAATGGTTTGTATGACCTGGATTGTTTTAGGTATAGGGTGTAGCAGTACATTGTCTTTGACAACTATTTCAAACTTCAGATTCTATGGTTCTGATCTACCACATAGTCATTTAAAAAAGATCAATAGCGAAATGCAGGGATGTTGTAATTCTAGCAAAGATAACATGACTTCTTCCTGCTATGGGTTACCACTGAGGTAAATTAATACATTTGGTTTTCATATTATTTTTTTAATTTTGTCTAAGTATGATCTCCCAAAACAAAATATTTCACAAGAGAGGTTATAACTATTTTTCTAATAATGCTAAAATATCCAAAAGGACACCAGTAAGAGTTTTATGAAGTCACAAAAAAGATGTTAAATATTCAGTTCTTGTATATGAAAGATAAAATAAATCATAATTCATGAGTCACCCAAAGAGGAAAAAATCATGTTAAAGAATATTTCTGTTGTTTTCTTCCATGAGAACTAATCAGCTTATCATTTGGAGGAAAGAAAAAAGGTCCAAGAATAACCTGTCTGCTAATTGAAACTGTTGCCTTCTTCCTTCTTCTATTGATTTCAGTAAATTGGAACCAAGTCTGTTTTCATCATAATGTAATGAAGAATAAAAATCTGAAAATGATGACAAGTCTCACTTAAGACTATCTCCAAAGTGGGGGAAAAAGTCAATAATCCTAAAAGAAATATCGAAGGAATATGACCATTCACAGAATAAAGATCTTCATTCCACATCTACACCATTTCAAACATGTTTGTTGGCAAATATGAGCTTGTGATTAGCAGATTTTTTTAATGACTGCTCTGCCGCACAAAACATCTGATCAAAGTGCTTGTGTCAAAACAACACATTTTGCATAGAAATACAGTATCTGTGATTAGTAGGTAATCGAGATTTCCTTCTCTTTTGTCAGCCTTGTAATTAGCTTCCAGTGACCTAACTGTAAAGGACAAATGGAATAAAGACATAAGTAATATGTAACTTCTTCATACTTTCTCTAAGAGGATTTAAATATGTAAGCCACAAGTCAAGACATTCACATTGTCATAATATTTACCTCTGTAGCTTGTCCTTTGTCATAAACCACATCTCCACACCAGGTTAAACTGTATTTGTCTTTCCTTTAACATATATTGTCCAAATAGTCAACATCATAAACATTCCTACCAACAGAACAACAACAAGAAGAACTGACATGTTTGACTCATTGAAAATATTTTATTCAATAGATCCAGTTTGCATGAAGCTCAAAATTATCCTGTAAAAATATTGCAAGATAATGTGAACAAAACAACATGACAATAAATAATTCCTAGTGACTAAAGTATTACAAGATTAAGAAGTTGGAGTAATATATATTTGCCCTCGTTCTTATAATCTCTCAAGTCTATCAAAATAAGAATTATGCAAAAGAGATAAAATAATTGTGACTGTTTAAATAGTCTAATATAACAAGAATCCCAGTGAAGTAAATAAGTGATAATGGCAAGGAAGAAAGACAATTATCTAAGTTCTAATACCTTCACTCACTGCCCTCTCCCTTACCAGTCTTACAGGTTTATGCTCTTGGATCGACACTCTGGATTTCTTTAGTGAGGCTTCAGTCTATTCCAACTAACATATTCCCTGTTCTCACTCAACCATACTAGAACAATAACCAGTGGAACTTTACTAACTCTCCCCCTCAGAGGCACACCCTCTGCTGTGTAGAAGGGGATACAGGAAAGTAGAAACATTATTTGACTAGGAAGGTGATATCTTTGCTGTCAAATATCAGAGATAGATCAGAGGACTAAGGAAAGGGGGAACTAGATCAGAATATGAGGGAATGAGACCTCAACAAGAATGAAAGGAATGGGACAGGCTTTCAAATAAGGCTTTTTTTTTTCTTTTTGGAGGGCAATTGGGGTTAAGTAACTTGCCCAAGGTCACACGGCTAGGTTTTTGTTTGTGTGTGTGTTAAGTGTCTGAGGTCAGATCTGAACTCAGGTCCTTCTGACTCCAGGGCCGACGCTCTACTCACTGCACCACCTAGCTGCCCCCATAAGGCTGATTTTTATACCAGCACACCAAAACTCTGCCAGAAGCCACTTGGTGCAGATACTGAAAAGTGAATTCCCCAGGTTGGGAGGAGACACAGACAGCTTTGAGATCCAACTCCTAAGGAAATCACTATCAACAGAGACATATTTTAAAAAATTAACATAAGTGAGGGGGAAAGGCTAAAATAATCAAACATCTAAGGAAAGAGAAAACAATTGGCTACAAGAGATAAAACTTGAATAGAAGGAAAGATGGTCTCCAGGTCCTCTGAAGGAGTCCAAACATTTCTAAATACTGAAAGGTAAAGAAAATGAATTAACAATTGGTGAGGCATATGCCACTGTGAATTCACAAAAGAGCATGGAACCACAGCAGCATAATCCTTAATGGTTGAAGAGTGAAATAAAAGAGCTCTCAAGAGCTGATTTTTTAAAACCTGTACAATAGCTAAAAAAAAAAAAAAATTGAAAAAGTTGAATCCATATGGATAAATCTCACTATTGAACCAAAAGAAAAACAAAACAAAATAAAACAAAACACTGGATCATGAATGCAAATGCAAATGCATGCAGTAAAAGATTTTGGAAGAAGATAGCTGTTTAATAAAAGAAAAACATTTGAAATATTTTAATAGTATTTTCTTTTTCCCCTAATATATAAAGACAATTTTGCATCCAGTTTTAGAAAATTTTGAATTCCATATTTTCTTCCTCCATCCATTCCCTATTCCTGAAATGGTAAGTAATTTCATGTGTTACATACATGCAATCCTGTAAAACAGATTTTCCTATTAGTCACAGTTATGAAAGAAAGAACAATCAAAAAGAAAAAAAATACAAAAAAGTGAAAATATTTTGCTTTGAACTGCATTCAGAGCCTATCATTTCTTTATTGGATATAGAGTGCTTTTTTTCCATCATAAATCCTTGGATTTGTCTTGTTTCATTGTATGGCTGAGAAGAGGTAAGTCATTCTTAGTTGATCATCCGACAATGTTGCTGTTGCTATATACATTGTTTTCCCAGTTCTACTATTTTTCACTTTGCATCATTTCATACAAGTCTTTTCAGGTTATTCTTTAATCTGCCTGCTTATCATTTCTTATTGGACAATAGTATCCCATTGTAATCATGTAACACAACCTGTTCAACCATTCCGCAACTGATGGTCTTCCCCTTAATTTCAATTAAAAAAACAATTGGCACCACAAAAATAGCTGCTACAAACATTTTTTTGTTGATGTAGGTGCTTTTTTCCTTTTTTGCATTTGGAAATTCTAACTAAGAAAACAAGGTATAAGCAGATTATTTTCTTTGCAAACATCCTCACATAAAGAAATTCAAGAAAGTTAAACAACTATAAACAAATTCTACAACTACAGAACCAACAAAATGACAAAGTGAAACACATCTCCACCCCAGGATAGCCTGGAAGGTCAAAAGGAAGGGTGGAACATACTGGGCTAAGAAGGGAGCAGTGTGGGCCATGCCAGCACAGACAGGACCAGAAAGGGCCCCATAAGACTGAATGTCTGGTAGCTGTTGTGGTTTCTAGACTTCTCAACCTTGTAACACCAAAGACAGAACAGAAGATCAGTGGGAAAACTATTTTATACCTGGATGAAAGAAGAGCATGTTCTGCCCCCATCCCTGGGGCACTGGAGGTGGTAGGACCTGTGGTGTCAGTGGCAGTGGAAGCAGCAGCAGGATGAGTGGCTACTTCTGGAAGTCTATGTCCACAGACTGTGGGGATCAAGCAGCTGATACAAAACACCTGAAGCCTGGGACAGTATCCCCACCTCCAACCACACCCCCAGTAGCAGCACAGTCCTACCTTGAGAAAGTGTTAGAAAGTCTAATATTTGACTTGGAAGAGAGTAGACAGCATTAAAAACTCAGATTATTGGATCTTACTCTGGTAATAAAGAAGATTAAAACATAGAAGCAGAAGCAGACAAAAAAGTCTAAGCTTGTACATCAAAGGCCTCTAATAAAAATATGAATTTGTTGCAGGCCATGAAGGAGCTCAGTAAAGATTTTGAAAATCAAGTAAGAGAAGTAGAGGAATAATTGGTTAAAGAATTGAGAGTGATGTAATAAAATCATGAAAAATGAGTCAACAGCTTGCAAAAGGAGACCATCCTCCCGAAAAGAATATAACACCTTTAAAATAGACTAACCCAAATGGCAAAATATGTCCAAAAAAAACGATGAGGAAAAGGATGCCTTAAAAAATAGAAATGGCCAAATGGAAAAGGAATTCCAAAATCTAACTGAAGAAAATAATTTCTTCAAAAGTAGAATGGAGCAAATGGAAGCTAATGCCTTTATTAGGAATCGAGATGCTATAAAACAGAACCAAAAGAATGAAAAAAAAAATAGAAGCATATGTGAAATATCTCATTGAAGAAACCACTGACCTTGAAAATACATTCAGGAGAGATAATTTTAAAATTACTGGATTATCTCAAAGCTATGATCAAAAAAAGAGCCTAGACATCATCATTCAAGAAATTATCAAAGAAAACTGCCCTGTTATTCTAGAAACAGAGAGTAAAATTAAATTAAAGAATTCACTGATCACTTCTTTAAAAATATCCCAAAGAAAAACTCCTAAGAATATTGTCACCAATTTCCAGAGTTCGCAGATCAAAGAGAAAATATCGTACTTAGCCAGAAAGAAACAATTTTAGCATCGTGGAAATACAATAAGGGTAATGTAAGATATAGCAGCTTTTACATTAAGGAATGAAAGGGCTTCGAATATGATATTCTCAAGGCAGAGGAGCTCAGATTAAAACCAGGAATCACCTACCCAGCAAAACTGAGCATAATACTTTCGGGAAAAATGAATATTAAATGAAATAGAGGACTTTCTATTATTCTTGATGAAGAGGTCAGAGATAAATAGAAAATTTGCCTTTCAAATACAAGACTCAAGGGAAGCACAGAAAGGTAAACAGGAAAGGGAATTCATAAGGGATTTATTAAATTTGAGCTGTTTACATTCCTACATGGAAAGATGATATTTGTAACTCATGAGATCTTTCTCAGTATTAGGGTTTTTGGAGGAAATGGATAGAAAAATAGGAGGGTGAAGGCAAAGGGTGAGTTGGATATGAAGGGATAATATTTAAAAAATAAAGGGATGAAAGATGAATCTATTGGAAGAAGGAGAAAGGAAAAGATATAATCCATTTAATTATCTGACATAAAAAAAACCAAGAAAATGTTTTCACAAAGGAAGTGAAGAGGAGGAAGATGAGAGGGAATGAATGAACCTCACTCTTTTTGAATTTGTCTTACAGAGGAAATAACATACATAGGTAATTGAGTATATTACCCTACAGAAAGCTAAGGGAGAAGGCGATAAGGAGGTGGAGAAATGGGGATTTTAGAAGGGAGGACAAATTGGAGGAAGGAGTTTTGAAAAGGGACAGGGAGAAAATAGAATAAGTGGGGTGGGATGGCATATGATACAGGGAAATATAATTATTTCTTCCTGACATGATGGAAGTGTTTTCCATAAATACACATGTATAACCTGTATTTAATTGCTTGTCTTCTCAATGATATGTGGGGAGGGCAGAAGGGAGGGAATTTGGAATTCAAAGTTTTAAAAATAAATGTTAAAAATGATTTTTTTTTACATCCACCTGGGAAATAAGATATATAGGCAAAGGGGCATAGAAATCTATCTTAACCTATAAGAAAGTAGGGGGAAGGATATATGAGGGAGGATGATGGAAAAGAGGGCAGACAGAGACAAGGGTAATCAGAATATACTACATCTTAGTGTGGGGGGTGTGGAGAGATGGGGAGAAAATTTGGAATTCAAAAATCAAAGGTCCATCCCTATTCCTATTTCAGAGAAATATTTCTATTTGAATCTCAATCCTTCATTTAGTATCTAAATTGTATCTTAGTGGAGAAAGAGCCCTGATTTGGTGTCAGAACACGTAGGTTCAAGTTCCAGCCCTTGACATTTACTACTTAGATGATAGGGAACTCACTTAGCCTCTTTGGCCCTTGCTTTCCTTATTTGGAAAATAAGGTTAATAGGCTACATGATTTATAAGGCCCATTTTAGTTTTACATATAAGATCTAATGATAATGTGGGTTTATAATCTAGTCAAAATGTCAAAAATCAAAGTTCAACTAAAAAAAAAAGAATTATTCAGCTACTTTCTTATGCAAATTATTGTTAGGTGATAGGGGTAAAAGACTTGAAATAAATTAATCCCTGTTCTATAGAATTCACGTTTTACTAATTATTAATGTTAGTTTGGGGAAGATGCAATGCTATTTAATTATGAGTGTTGTATAAGAAACTATTGTATAGGTACAAATTGAACAGTATATAGGCCATCAATCTCCTTATCAATTCCACAGTTTTGAGGGAAAATGTATATCATCATAAATGACACTAGAAATGATGTTATGACAGGAAAGGAAAGGCAGAAGTAAAGTAAAGAAAATGATAGGAGAAACTGGAAAAGAGAAATATCACTTTTATCTGAGAAAATGAAAAAAAATTAAAAATTATGTCCTTCTCTTCTTCTCTTTTCTTAAACACAGACTTAAGCATTGGGAATGTTAATAGTTTAGGCTTGCTTGAACATAGACTATAAAAGGGAAGGGAGTGACATAAAGGTACAGCATTAATTTGAAGCCATATTATGGAGGTCCTTAAATCTCAAGGTAAAGAATACATATTTTCTATTCTAAACAATGAAGAGCCCAGGAAATTTTCTCAGCCAGGGAAGGCTTATTGCAGCCTTTTAAGGGAGGAAGATCATTGTGGCAACCAAATAAAAGTTGAAATAGGGCCAAAAAAAACTGCATGCATAAAACCTAGTTGTGCACTTTATCTTAAATTTAAAAAAAGAATATAGTTACCTTGCACATATAGTAAAGTTGCATGCTATTTTCAACCTTGGGTAATCCAGACTGCCTATGGCACTTTGTCCTTTATTCACTACCCATCCTTAGACCCTTGACAATACTTAATAACCTCTTCATACTTCTGAAATTTACTTGACTTAACTTCCTGTATTACCTGTGATACAATATATTTTTAAAGGGGTCATGCTTTTACTTGCTTTTGCATACCAAAAAAAAATAGAAAATGAACAGAATTATTGTCAAACTTTTATTATATTCATGAGATAATAGGAAAAGGTAGCTGAGTCACACTTGTCTTTGATGCTGTGGGGGTCAGCAAGGTTCTTTTAAACTTTATTGACTTCAAGCAGAAGCTACTCTCTTTTGCCACTCCCCACTTCTATTGAGTAGAACCCAGCAAAATGAAGTTCCAGGGACTTCAACATAGCATACCTCTTTTTTTAGATTTGCATTTATCTTGCAATACTCTATTCAAGCACATTTATAAAACAGTTGTTTCCATCTTCAATTAGAATCACTCCATTAATCAAAGGAACTTTCATTTGTATACTGCTTCTCTATTCATTTTCCATTTCAGTCATGAGAAGTAGTTTTCTGAAATGAACAATAAAGAACATTGTGCTATCTCTAGACAGATGTGACTATTATTCATTGAATTTCCATGATAACCACTGATCCACCATGATAGTCTCCTAGGTTTATAAGAGCAGTGGCAACACAATTTCCTTGCAGATGAAATACAAACAGACTATACTGAAATCATTTCAATTATAATTCATTCTTGTGGCTTAAGTGTCATTAAATTTTCATAGTAAAACACACTGTTTTCTGCTAGTTCCTAGATTGTTAATTTTAAGCATTAGAAACTGACTACATTATGAAATATCCTTTCTTAGAATCCCTGGGGTTTTCCATTACTAAAAGGAACAGGGATACTTATCACAATGTTTTGCAAATACAATTTCTTGCCACCTGAATGTTTTAAATATTTTTTGTGAAACAAATTCAGTTTTGGTTCCAGAAGGATAAGCAGTCAAAAATTTAAAAACTAAACACTACAAAATGGTAAACTACATGAACTCAAAATTGATAAAGAACATAATTTTATTTTAATAAATTGCAAGATAAATATGAAGAAGAAGAGACACTTTCTTGGAAAGCATCAAAAATCATGATAACTAGAGAGATTCCAGGGAGCAGTCACCCTAAGTCTTCATTCAAATCTCTAGCCTGATGGAGAAGACATCAAAAACTTGAAGTGTTTGGTCAGAGAATGTCAGCTGGCAGAGCCCAAAGCCTGTCCTTAGGAGAGAGCCTTGAACCAGAGGGAATGGATCCTGGCACCAAAAACCCTCTTCCCAGAAACTGGTAACATTCAAGGATGTGTCTGTGGACTTCACTAAGGAGCAGTGGGGCCTCTTAGACCATTCTCAGAAAAAAGCTGTACAAGGAGGTCACCCTGGAGTATATCCAGAAGCTGCTTTCTCTGGGATTTCTAATATGATATTAAATAATACTGGTGACAGTAGTCATCAAATCTTACTGGGAACGTTGCCAGCTTATCCCCATTACAAGTAACTCTTGCTGATAATTTTAAGATTATACTCAGCTTTACTGGCTACCTGACTGATGATAAACTGTTTAATGTGAAAAGACTGACAGCCAAGTCTAAAGTGGATGGAAAGTTGGTGCAGAAAGATGAGTACACACTAAGTTAAGTTCTGAGGCTAAAATTCAACAGAGTATGGATCCATTCATGCTGTGCAACTCATACTGATTGGGACCTGACCATTAACACCAAGAAAATAGAGTAAATGGTCCTTAGCCAGAGATAGTAGATTCTGATTATTGTCCAACATGACCTCTTTGTGTAGCTCTTTCTGAGAGTAGTACAAGAGGCTCCATTACTTCTTAGGGAGGTCCACAACCACATCCTTGAATGTCACCAACTCCTAAACCATCAAAAGTTACATAATTTAGAGCTAAAAGAGAGACTCCAGGATTCATCTAGAACAACCCACATTAACTTAGAAGAGTACACTGAGGCACAGAAAAGGGATTTGCAGAAATGTCATATGACCTTTATAAGTGTCAGAGGTAACACTTGAAACCAGTCATTACTAACCCAATGGAATATTGAGAAAAACATTTTATACTTGAAGTTCAAATCATGTTGGAATAATGAATTATTCCAATGGGAAAATGTCTTGCTATAAAATGATTATCACAATGGAATTAGGGAGAAGGTATGTGCTCTGTCAGCGAGGTACAAGAGTCTATGGAGAAAGAAAGAGATTTGAAATTCTTTCCCACCAGAAGTGTACAAGGTGATAGATTAAGAAAGTTCTGTAAAGAGTTTGTGAGAAACTGAGTTGAGAACTCGCTACATTCTGGAAAGCAACTCTGCACTGCAGGTCCCAGGCCAGTTAGCTGATCCCAAAGCTTTTACCTAGGAGAGATCCCAGAACCAAAGGGAATGACCACTGGAACCCAGAAATCCTCCTCCCAGGAGTTGGTCACATTCAGGGATGTGTTTGTTTACTTCACAAGGGAGGAGTGTTGCCTCTTGGACTATTCTCAGAGGAAACTGTATAGGAAGGTCATGCTGGAGAGTGTCTTGAACCTGCTGTTCCTTGAAACCTGGTTTGATGTCAATTGAATGACTAGGAAGCTGGGAATTTTTCTGGAAGAACATGATCTGCCAAGATTCACGACTGATGGTCCTTGGTACTTCAAGTTCAGAGAAATCCATGACTCTATGAAGATAGATACAAATACAAAGAAAGACTGTGAATTTGATGAAATTGGAAAGAGATTCAGACAGTGTTCTATCCTAAATCAGTATAAGAAAATGATCACAAAAATATCTGTCCTCAGTACAGTGAATATAACAAGTGCTTTATTAAAGAGGTAGAGCTTTTTAAGTCCCATGAAAAGCTTCCTGAAATGGGAATGTATCCATGAATCAATAAGAAATGGTCTTGAACTGGAGTCAGACCCCATTAGACATCAGAAAAGGGATACTGGAGAAATAATCCCTCTAAGTATAATGGTGGGGAGGCCTTGAGTCAGAACTTTAAACTCATTACTCATCAGCACATTCCCATTAGAAAGGAGGTTGATGAATATAATGACTGTAAAACAGTCTCGTGTCATCACTCATCCCTTCTTTACCAAGTTAGCTTTCACCCTAGAATGAAAAGCTATGAATGTGCTCAGTGTGGGAAGGCCTTTGGTTGGGACTCAGATCTTGATAGATCTCAGAAAATGCATACTGGGGAGTTTATAAATGCCATGAATGTTGGAAGACTTTCTACCTTTATTAACCATCATAGAATCTGCAATGCAAAGAAACATTTTCAGTGTAATCAATGTGCAAAAGCTTTCACACAAAGGTCCAGTCTTGCTGCACTTCAGAGAACCCACAGGGAACCCACATGGAGAGAAGCCATATGAATATAATCAATGTGGAAAAGCTTTCATACAAAACTCCCATCTTGGTAGACATCAAAGAATTCACACTGGAGAGAAACATGGTGAATGTAATCAATATGGAAAAGCTTTCAGTTTCAGCTCCAGTCTTGCTAAACATCAGAGAATCCACACAGGACAGAAGCCAAATGGATGTAATCAATGTGGAAAGACTTTCACACAGAGGGGCAAACTTCCTGCACATCAGAAAATACACACTGGAGAGAAGGATTATGAGTATAATCAATGTGGAAAGCCTTTCAGATATAGTTCCAGTTTTGCTTTATATCAGAGAATTCACACTGGGGAGAAACCTTACGAATGTAATCATTGTTGAAAGGTTTTCAGACAGAATTCCATTATTGCAGAATCAGATAAAAGAAGTGGAGCAAAAACTGGGAGTAGAAATGAGAAGGATGCAGGAAAAGTATGAAATGAGAGTCAACAGCCTGACTGAGGAAAATAACCTAAAAATAGACTAACTCAAATGGCAAAGGAGGCCCAAAAGGGCAATGAGGAGAAGAATGCTTTAAAAAGCCAAATTTGTCAGATGGAAAAATAATCTCACAAGCTCACTGAGGAGACTCATTCCTTCAGAGTTAGACTGGAGCAAATGGAAGCTACTGACTTTATGAGAAATCAAGATGCTGTTAAACAGATCCAAACAAATGAAAGAATAGAAGGCAATGTGAAATCTCTCATGGGAAAAAGCACTGACCTGGAAAATAGATCCAGGAGAGATAATTTAAAAATTATTGGATTACCTGAAAGCCATGATCAAAGAAAGAACTTAGAAATCACCCTTCAAGAAATTCTCAAGGAAAATTGCCCTGATGTTTTAGACCCAGATGCGGAAATAGAGGTTGAAAGAATCCACCGATCACCTCCTGAAAAAGATCCCAAAAAGGAAACTCCCAGGAATATTATAGCCAGGTTCCAGAATTCCCAGATCAAGGAGAAAATACTACAAGTAGCCAGGAAGAAACACTTTCAATATTGTGGAAACACAATCAGAATAGCCCAGGACCTGACAGCTTCTACACTGAGGGATCGAAGGGCATGGGATATGATATTCCAGAGGGCAAAAGAGCTGGGATTGAAGCCAGGGGTCACCTACCCAGCAAAACTGATTATTTTGTTCCAGGGGAAAAGATGGGTGATATTAATTAAACTCATGTATTTTGATCAACTTAGAATTGTAAACAAAATAATATATTAAATACTCTTTATACAAAAATAATCCTAGGAAAAAGAAAGCAATTTGAAGATAACTTTAATGAAAAGAGACCCAAGAAGATGGAAATAGACTGCTGCAGGGATTATAATTGTACAATATAAGATAAAATAGCCTGAGGCAGAGGTCAGAGTGAAGTGTCTGTAATTGTGTAAAATGTCCCCCTGATCTGCTCCTCTCACTCAACATCAATTTATATAAGTCTCTCCAGGTGACTAATTACCATTAATTATCTTGATATTATGAAGTGTGCTCCTCATTTCTTATAACAAAATAGTATTACATTAAATTTATAAACCACAACTTGTTTAGCCATTCCCCACTGGAAGAACATCCCTTTGATTTCCAATTCTTTGTCACAAAAAGGACTCTTCTAAATATGTTTTGTATATATGCATCCTCTTCCCACTTCTATTATCTCTCTGTGATACAGCCCAAGAAGTGGTATTGCTGGGTCAAAGTTTGCACATTTTTATAGTCCTCTGGGCATAGATCCAAATTATTCTCCAGAACGTTTAGACCACCTCATACAATGCCTTGGTGTTCCAAACTCCCCACATCTTCTCCACCATTGATAATTTTCCTATTTAGTCATGTTAGCCAATCTGATCTGTGAGATGTGGTACCTTAGAGTTGTTTTTATTTGAATTTCTCTAATCACTAGGGATTTAGAACATTTTTTCATATAATTACAGATATTTTTATTTTCTTCCTCTGAAAACTGCCTGTTCAGATCTTTTGACCATTTATCAGTTGGGGAATGAATTGTATTCTTATACATTTGATTAAGTTCTCTCCATTTTTTAGAAATGAGGCCTTTATCAGAGACACTGGTGTATCAGCAAGCACCCCAATATCCCCAGGGTGACTGCCAACACAGGTTCTTAGATCTGCTTTTCAAAAGGAAAGCAACTCAAAATGGGTTAACAAGCTTACTTTAATCAAACAAACACACATTACCTAGTTCAGGGGAAAAAGGTCAGCACCCCGAACTTCAGAGTTACAGAACTTACAGATCAAACAGACAGGCTTCCAAACTGTCCAAACATTATATCAATACCAAATCACAGTTACCAGAGAGGGAAGCATCAACATCTGGGTTTTCAAAGCCGGGGGGCTCTCAACAACGGCTTCCCAGAGTCTCATATGGTCAAATCACACAACACTTCTCAAAGTGAGCCCCAAAGCAAAGCCTCTCCTCAGGGTTTATATAGCCTTCTCCTGGCTCAGAGAATGTAACAACCTTCTGGACCCACTGCCCAATCACAAAGTATCAAGGTGTGGGCTTCCCTGAAAAACAAGCCTCCCACCACAGGCTCCATGTGACCACATTCAGCCTATTAGGAGGCAGAGCATATTTTCAAGTCAAGGAAGGTTTTCAGAGTCTCTTAAAGCCAATCAAAGTCTCTTAAGCCAATCAAAGGGCCTAGGGGCAGGGAAGATCTTTAAATCTGCATTTCCATTACAACTGGCTATAAAAATATTTTTCCAATTATCTAATTCCTTCCTAATATTTCTTGAATTGATTTTATTTGTACAAAAGCATCTCAATTTAATGAAATTGAAATGATCCATTTTGTATTTTGTAATGTTCTCTATTTTTTTAGTCATAAATTCTTCCCTTCTTCATAAATCTGACAGCCAAATTATTCCTTATTCACCAATGTTGCTTACAGTATCAACTTTATAGTGAAATCATGGGCCTATTTTGACTTTATTTTGGTATACAGTGTAAAATATTGGTCTATGTCCAGTTTCTTCATTAATCTTTTCCAGTTTTCCCAGCAGTTTTTATAGTTTTTATCAAATTGAGAGTTCTTATCTCAGAAGCTGGGGTCTTTGGGTTTATCAAAGAGTAGATTACTGTAGTCATTGACTACTGTGTTTTGTGTACCTAATCTTTTCCACTGATTCTCCACTCTATTTCTCAGCCAGTATCAAGAAGGTTTGATGATTGCTACTTTATAATACAGTTTAAAATCTGGTATGGCTAGGCCACCTTCCCTAGCATTTCTTTTCATTAATTCCCTTGATATTTTGGAAATTTCTTCTTCCAGATTAATTTTGTTATTAATTTTTCTAGCTTGATAAAATAATTTTAGTAGTTTGATTGGTGTGGCACTAAATAGGTAAATTAATTTAGGCAAAATAATCATTTTTTTCATGTTAGCTTGGCCTAATCACAAGTAACTGATGTTTTTTTTTTCCTATTATTTAGATCTGACTTAATTTGTGTGAAAAGTATTTCATAATTTTTTCATGTAGTTCCTGGTTTGTTTTGGCATATAGACTCCCAAATATTTTATAATATCTATGAGAATTTTAAATGGAATTTCTCTTACTATTTCTTGTTGTTGGGTTTCATTAGGAATATATTGGAATAGAAAGAATTCATGTGGGTTTATTTTATATCCTACAATTTTGCTAAAGATATTTGTTATTTGAAGTAGTGTTTTACTCAATTCTCTAGAATTCTCTAAGTATATCATCATATCATCTGCAAAGAGTGATAGCTTAGTATCTTCTTTGCTCATTCTAATCGCTTCAATTTCTTTTTCTTCTATTATTGCTGCAGCAAAAATTTCTACTACCAATTGAATAAGAGGAATGATAAAGGACATCCTTGTTTTACCCCAAATCTTATTGGAAAGGTTCTACCTGATCGCCATTACGCTGATGGTTTTAGGAAGATGTTACTTATCGTTTTAAGGAAGACTCCATTTGTTCCTATGCTCTATAGTGTTGTTTTTTTATCTTTTATAGGAATGGATGATACAATTTTTTTTTGCTTTTTGGAGGGCAATTGGGGTTAAGTAACTTGCCCAAGGTCACATGGCTAGGTTTTTGTTTGTGTGTGCTAAGTGTCTGAAGCCGGATATGAACTCAGGTCCTTCTGACTCCAGGACAATAACACATTTTTCAAAAAAATTTTTCTGCACCTATTGATATAATCATTTGATTTATAACAGTTTTGTTGTTGATATATATGACCCATTATACTGATAGGTTTCCTAATATTAAACCAGCCTTGTATTCCTGGAATAAATCCTACCTGATGAAAATTATTATTCTAGTGAGAAGTTGACCTAATCTTTTTGCTAATGTATCATTGAAAACTTTTGTATCTATATTCATTAGGGAAATTGGTCTGTAAATGTATTTCTCCATTTTGTGTCTTCCCAGTTTAGGTGTCAGTACCATATTTATATCATAAAAAGGATTTAATAGGATTCCTTCTTCACCAATTTTCCTAAATAGTCTATGGTGTAATGGAATTAAATGTTTTTTAAATCTTGGTAGAAATCATTTGTAAATAATCTGGCCCTGGAGATTTTTTCCTAGGGAATTCATGGATGACTTGTTCAATTTCTTTTTCTGAGATGGGGTAATTTAAATATTTGACTTCCTCTTCTGTTAATCTGGGCAATTTATAATTTTGTAAATATTCATCCATTACACTAAAATTTTCAAATGTTTTGGCATACAATTGGGCAAAATGATTCCTAATTATTATTTTAATTTCCTCCTCTTTGGAGGTGAATTCACCCTTTGACATTTTTGATACTAGTAGTTTGGGTTTCTTCTATCATTTTTCAGAAATCATGTTGACTAAAGGTTTATTTTTTCATAAAACCACCTCTTAGTTTTATTTGTTAGTTCAATTGTTTACTTAATTTCAATTTTACTAAAATCTCCTTTGATTTTCAGTATTTCTAATTTGGTATTTAATTGGGGACTTTCAAATTTTTCTTTCTCTATTTTTTAGCTGCTTGCCTAATTCATTGATTTTCTTTTTTGTTTTATTATTCATGTAACAATTCAGGAATATAAAATTTCCCCTAAGAACTTTTTTCTATGCACCCATAAGTTTCGCTATGCTGTCTCATTATTGTCATTCTCTTTAATGGAGTTACTGTCTGTTTCTTTGATTTCTTCTTTGACCTAGACATTGTTTAGGATTAGATTATTAGGTGTCTTATTAGTCTGTAGTTTATCTTTCCATGGTCCTTTATTATACATATTTTTAATTGCATCATGATCTGAAAAAGATGCATTTACTCTTTCTGCCTTTTGGCACTGGATTGTAAAGGTTTTATTCCCTGGTACTTCGTCAATCTTTCTGTATTTTACCAAGTATAACTGAGATGAAGGTATATTCCTTTTGATTCAATTTTCTCTAGAGTTCTATTGTATCTACCTCCTCTAAAATTCTATTTACCTCCTTAACTTCTTTCTTGCTTATTTTGACATTAGATTTTTCAAGTTCTGAGAGGTGGGGGTTAGGGCCCCCAGTAGCATAATTTTCCTATTCGTTTCTTCCTATAACTCCCTTATCTTCTCCTCTACAAATTTTGATGCCATATAACTTGGTGCATAAATGTTTAGTAATGATATTACTTCATTGTCAATGGTGCCTTTTAGAAGGATATCGTTTCTTTCCTTGTGTTTTTAAATTACATCTTTTGTTTGTTTTGTTTTTGCTTTGTCTGAGAGTAGGATTGTTACCCCTGCTTTTGTTTTTTTACTTTACCTGAAACATAATATATTCTACGGCAGTATTTTACCTTTATCCTGCGTGTACCCCCTTCTTTCAGAAGTGTTTCTTGTAAACAACATTTTGCAGGATTATGATTTTTTTATCCATTCTGCTATCTGCCTCCATTTAATGGGAAAGTTCATTCCAGGCACATTCACAGTTATGATTATTATTTGAGTCTTTTTCTCCATACTTTTCCCTCCCCTTTTCATGTTTTTATTTCTCTCTTTTCCCTTACTGTCCTCAAAAGAGTTTTGCTTTTGACCACTGCATCCCTCAATATTTCTTCCCTATCAAGACCCCTCCCTTTTCCTAAACTTTCCCCTTACTACTTCTTCCCTCCCTGCTAAAACTCCATCTTTTCTTTCCCCTTTCCCCTCCTACTGCCTGGAAGGCACATTAGAATATTATACTTACCAAAATGTGTGATTCCTTTATTGAACCAAGACCAGTGAGAGTAAAGCTCATATAAGGCTCATATCCCTCCCTATTTCCCTCTTCTATAATATGTTTTTGTGTGTCTTCATGTGATTTAATTTATCCTTTTCTGAATCCTTTCCATTTTGCCCATTACAATCTCTTTGCACCTCTTAACTTAGTTTTTTATCTTCACATCAGTTTATATGTGTACCCTCTATCTTTGTATATACATTTTAAATGTCCGGATAATTATACAATTCTCCCATATAGGTGTGTGAATAGTTTGCTCTTATGGAATGACAAATTGGTCTGTATGTGTGCATAAGTGTGTGTGTGTGTGTGTGTGTGTTTGTATCTCTGTGTGTGACTGTGTGTTTTCCCTTTTTACCATTTTATGGCTCCCTTGCATCTTTTATTTGAAGATAAGGTTGTTTTTTTTTTCCTTTGAGCTCTGGCCTTTTCAACATGAATATCAGAAAAACCCTCATTTTCTTTGAATAACAATCTCCTTGCCTGAAAGATTATCATGAATTTTGCTAGATAGCTGATCCTAGGTTTTAGTCCAAACTCATTTGCATTCAATATATCTTATTCCAATCCCTCTCATCTTTTCATGTAGAAGCTGTAAGGTCCTGTGTGATCTTGACTGTAGTTCCATGATTTTTGGATTGTTTCTTTCTGGCTGCTTGCAGTATTTTTTCCTTGATCTGATAACTCTGGCAATATGCTATAGTGTTCCTTGATGTTTTTAATTTCAGATCTCTTTCAGGAGGTGATCAGTGGATTCTTTTCATTTCTATTTTACCCTTTAGTTCTAAGACCACAGGGGAGTTTTCCTTGTTGATTTCTTGTAAGATGTTTTCTGAGCTATTTTTTTTTCATCATGGATTTCCAGGAGACCAATAATTCTTAGATTCTCGCCCCTTTATCTCTTTTCCATGTAAATTGCTTTTCCAATGAAATATTTTATATGTTCTTTTATTTTTTAATTTGTTAGATTTTGTTTGACTGATTCTTGATGCCTCACAGAATCTTTAGCTTCAACTTCTCTAATTCTAATTTTAATGAATTTTCTTCCTCAGTTTTTGTATCTCCTTTTCCATTTCATCAACTTTTACTTTTAAGGATTTTTTTCTCCAGTTAGATTTTGTACTGCCCTTTCCATTTGGCCAATTTTTCTCTTTAAGGAGTTATTTTCTTTGTGATTTTTTTTCCATTTTTCAATTGTATTTTTAAAATAATTGATATATTTCTCTTCTATTTCTCTAATTTATCTTTTAAATTCCTTCTTGAGCTCTTCCACGAATGCTTTTTGGGCTTGAGGCCAGTTCATATTCCCTTTTGAAGTTTCAGATGTGGGGATAGTGTCCATTCTGTCCTCTTCTGAATTTGGTCCTTCCTACATACCATAATAGGATTCTACAACCTTTGTTTTTCCAATTTGCTTTGTTCCCATTGTGATTGCCTATTCCCTGGCTTTTAAAGTAGATTTCTGCTTCTGGGGTACAGAGGGATCTGATCCCCACATCATGTGGTAGGAATTAGGATCATGGTTACTGGTCTTGTGTTATGTGGTCTCTGGTTCTGTCATTTAGAGCCTATGTAATGCTTCAGCTCACCTGGTGCTGAGGTGGAGCTGACTGGTGAGTGCCAAAACAGAGGCCAAGGCCAGGACTTTATTTGTTTCCCCTGGGTTACACTGAAACTCACATTGTGACTTGTGGGTAAGGGTTGGTCTGGCTGCTTCAGATTTCCACCTCCCTGCCCCTGTGCTAGAGCTCAGGCAGACTCATCTGCTGTTGGCAGGATCCATGAAGTTGTCTGTCAATCCCCCTGGTTGTGTGAAGGAACATCTTGGTTCTGTTGTTGTTTGCTGGCTCCACCCTCCTGTGATTCAGTATCTCCCTTTTGAATGCCTCTCATCCTACATTGGTCCTCTACAGACAGCACACAGCCACAGACATAGCCTTCCTGCAGATCTCCCATGCCATCTTCTGGTTCCACTATATCCGAATTTTATCCTGGGGCAATAATCTCTGGGGTTTTCAACGTCTACAGGGTGGATTGTGAGATCTTCTATGGTTTACTCCACCATCTTGGCTCCTGGAAGTTCAGCTAGATGTAAAGCCATGCACAAGCAGCTTTCCAGAGGACTGCTACTGTGACCAGCTTTTAAGCTTCTGATTACATTGTATAATGAACACTCTATTTATTCAATAACAAATAAGAGCAAAACTTTCACAGTAAATCAAGGTACAGCATTCACAATGTTACAACTTATCACAGATAATCAAAATACAGCATTGACAACAACTTATCACAGAAAATGGCCACACAATTTTCAACATAGTGGTCACACAGTTTTGAAAAAAGTATAATAATTTAGTCAAACAATGACTTAGTAACTCAATCATTCAATCAACTGAATCATTCAATTATTCTTAAGGAGGCTTGCCCCCTTCAGGGTTACAAAATGCAATAGTCAAAGTTCTCCACTCATGGGGCACACTAAGTTATGATATCCCGCACAACTTGGCAATCTCTTAAGGGGTAATGTAAAATACACAGGCCAACCCTCCCCCCAGTCATAAATTAGTTAAAATCTTCTCAGTCAGTACACAGTATCCAAGTAAAGTCTTTCAGCTTGAGTCAGGGTAGTCTCTCAGATTCCCTGGTTCCCCTTCCATGGTACTAGGTCTTACCTGGATTCACCAAATTGTCACCTGGGTTCAAAGGCAGACAGCCCCCAGTTCCTTGCCCAGCTTTCCATGCTGTTCCCATTCCTTGCTAAAGCTCACAGTGTCCAGTCCACCTTATATCTTTCATAGTCTCTGCTCCTGGCAAGTCAGGTCTTAACAAAGCCCAACGCAGCTTCATCAAAGTACCAATGTCAAAGTCATGCTTCCTCAGTCTTTGGCAGCCCCCAGAAGAAGGTGGTAGCTCCCCAGCAGAAGCTCCAGCTGGTTCCCAGAATCAAAAGCACTTCACCCAGGTTCCCAAAATCAAAATCATTCTCTCCAGCCTGGGCCTTTCCTCTTCAGTCTCCTTGGCAGCAGCTGCTTCTGCCTCCATGAAGTTTAACCCAACTAGTTGTGACTCTCCCTCTCTGGGGCTCTTCCTTATATACAGTATTGCTCCTCCCTTTTCTACCCATTGCTGTTATGTCAGCAACAGGAATTCATGCCTTCTGTTTGTTTAACAGAGGCTTAATTTGAACTAGGTGCTAAGTACCTCTTAGCTTTCTAATACAAAGGGATGGTTAAATATAATTACTATTACAGAAGGTGATTTTTAAACATCTAGACTGTGAGCGGATAGCACCAGGAATAGCTCCTGCTGCTGCAAGCCCTGCATGTGTCTCTTCCCCAAGTCTGACAGACCCCTGTACTGTGGTGAGAGGTTTGGTAATCACCCCTATGGTGGGTGTGTGCATCATCCCAGGCTTGTTCTGCCTCAACTATGGTTAGGTCTGTGCTGGTGTAGTCCACCTCTGAGCACTGTGCTCTATGCTCCCCCCACCCAATGAAACAAATCCTATCTGTCAATTTTCCTTCTTTTCCTGGCCTGGAAATATGTCACATTTTGTCTCCTAATGGATTCTGTCTCCCTAAATTTTTTTCAAATTCACATTTAGAGGTAACTGAAGACATTTTTTTGGCAAGTTCAGGTGAGTCCTGCTCCATCATCTTGCCTCCCCCCAGAATTTCTACATTCTTGAAATATATTTTCAAGGCCAATCTATTCTATGATTTTTGGTCGGAAGAAATAAGTAGTATTGACCAAATATTTTGTGGATATCTCTGAAAAGAAACAAATATTATGTATAGATCTTTTAAAAATATCTCATATATCTCATTTGAACAAGCATACTCCTTCTCTTTGTATACACTCTAGATAATCATGAATTCCTGAAACCTGCATGGCCATAAAATCTTTCTAGAGTATTTCCTTATTTAGAATTCCTTGGCTCCTT
This sequence comes from Gymnobelideus leadbeateri, assembly GCA_011680675.1. NCBI lineage: Eukaryota > Metazoa > Chordata > Mammalia > Diprotodontia > Petauridae > Gymnobelideus > Gymnobelideus leadbeateri. The sequence continues at coordinate 13,371 of WOXC01007259.1, read as the reverse complement.
TTACAACTTATTCTCCAGCTCATAGTCATTAATTGTATTTTTTGGGTTTAGGGAGGAAAATGAGGTACTCCATGATCATGGAACAAAGGAGGTAAATTGGGTTTGTTTAATTGTCTTGTCTCCATCTGGAAATGTTTCTTTTCACTAAGTATCAGGGTATAGAGAATCCCATGGATTGAGGAAACATCAAATCTGAGAGTAACTTTCTCTGCTGGGACTTTTTATGCACCCAGGATGGAAAGCAACATCAAGGAGGTTGAGGACTATCAAATTGCATAAGAGAAAGAAGGTAAGGGACTTAAAAAAAGTCAGGGAACTCAGAGACTTTGAGTCAAGATAACACTGGTCCTTTCACAAATGAATTTCAGAGAGTCCCTCCAGCAAAATTCATGTGTGCCCAAGTGGACTGGAGTCATCTTTTCTCAGTTGGAGAGGGGTTTAAATGTTAAAGGGAAAGGCAATATATTTAGAAGATATTCCTCAATTGTCAGTTGTTACTTGTTACCATAAGTACAGACTTGCAAAGTCTTTGGCAGAGAAATTTGTAGAACTTTTCTTTTTCATTATTTTTACTGTTTATGAATTGTTTGTTACATACAAAAAACATAGCTATTTCCAAATATTTAGTCATACCTAATGATTTCCTTTGCCTGTTATAAGGCATACAGACTGATTAACATTGATGGTTCTTACTGTCTGATTTGGACATGCAACCCACAGCACCGAGGTAATAAACTACACTTTTTAAATTTAATCATGGGGATCTTCTGTCTTGCTTTATCGGGGCACATTTTGAGGCCCCATTGAGATTCAGGGTGTTCCATGGAACCCCAAAGATCCCCAAATAAAAAGAGCTCTCGGCCTCCGGAGGTAGGCATCTGCTCGCCCCAAGCCCTATGGGGGCTAGCCCCTTTTGATGTTTTAGGGCCCCAGGTCTCAAGGAGGGAAGATTGCACCTGCCTCCTGACTCCGACTTGCTCCTCATTCAGACTTTCATGGATCCAGGACCTACAGTTTGGGGATGAGTTAAATACTGTTCTGGCATATTTTGGTTAAATATTGTTCTGGTATATTCTGGTTAAATACTGTTCTGGTTAAATACTGTTCTGCTATATTCTGGTTTAATATTTTTCTGGTATATTCTGGTTATATTTTGTTCTAGTATATTCTGGTTAAATATTGTTCTGGTTAAAAAATATTGTTCTGGTATATTCTGGTTAAATATTGTTCCGGTATATCTGGTTAAAAATCTGTTGTTCTGGAGGGAAGAGAGCCAGATGTGGTGATTAAGTGCAGTGGGCACCTCTTCCTAGGGCAAGGCTCAAGATGTGGACCCTCTTGCCGGTATCTGGTCCAGTTATATGTTTGTTTGTCTGTACCTGTACTATGCTCACTTGAGCCCATTTGCTTCCTGTTCAGAATCTATGGGAAACAAACAAGTGGGAGTATGGACCTTTGTCTGAAATCTGTGTCCTATTCACTTGAATCCATTTGCTTCCTGTTCAGAATCTTCGGGCAACAATCAAGTGGATAAGGACTGTAATGTGTTTGAGTGTTCAGCAAAGTTTTTTCCTGAGCTCAGTTGTTTAAAGTCTCCTTTTAATTTTTTTATTCCTGCAAAATATGTATTTGAGTGGCTATCAGAAGAGCACGTGCAAGGGAGCTTTTCTGATTTCCACCGGGAAGGTGTATTTGTTTCCAGAAGAACCCTCTTCTGAGTCAGCCATCCTTCCCCTCAGGAAATCCATTAACAAAGCCTAATTGGCCTTATTGAGGCTGGCTGGAGCAGCCACATGGCTCATGGCCTTGGCTGGGGAGTGAGGGGCTGGCCAGCCTGGTTCTCCCCCACCCCGAGATTCAGCTGGCTCAGGCAAGAGAAGATGAAGTCCCTGCAGAGCCCTCCTTGTGAGCTTTGTGGGAGGTAGGGAGGCGGGCTCCATTTGGGAGCCCCTCCCAGTGAAATAAAAAAAAAAATTCTCCTGAGTGACCAATTAAAGCCAATTAAGTGTGGAGCTTTGAGATTGGCACATTCAAAGCTCACTTTCAAAAGGTCCACCAAAATTCTCCCTGTTGTTGTAATATTTTGAAATTTTAATCTGGAAAATTTACAATTTACAAGTCCTGGTCAAATTAACTAAGAATTAAATATTTAAGAAATTGGAAATAGGATTTTGGGATTGCTTAAAACAAAACAAGACAAAACAAACAAACAAACAAAAAAAACACAAGATTTTTGCTATCTCAGCTTGACTTGTTCCTTGAATTTTTTTTTTGGGGGGGGGGGAGGGCAATTGAGGTTAAGTAACTTGCCCAAGGTCACAAGGCTAGGTTTTTGTTTGTGTGTGCTTTAAGTGTCAGAGGCCAGATCCAAACTCAAGTCCTTCTGACTCCAGGGCAGACACTCTACTCACTGTGCCACCAAGTCGCCCCACCTTGAATTTTTAAAAGGAAAATTAGTATTGTTTGTGAAATACTTGTAATCAGGATTGTAGAGTGATTGTAAAATATAATAACTGGCATATGTTGGTATCTCTCTACTTTGAATCTATGCCAGAATTGATAAAGTCAATTGATAATAATTGTTAAGTCATTTGATACTCATTGTTATTTTGTTACCATCTTTCTGAGACTGTATTGTGTATTAGCTATGTGAACTTAAGAAATGTTTTTGAAGTAGGAATTAGTATAACAGCTAGTCAAAAAAGAAAAGAAACAAAACAAAAACAAAACAAAACAAAAAACAACAACAACAAAAACAAAAACCCTTGAGCCTCTAGATTCAGTGGTTGCTGGCTGGCCCTTTGCCTCTGGGCCATTGCTGCAAAGGCCCTCCTTGTTAAGGAAGCTGATAAGCTTTTCTTGAGTCAGCCCCTTTCCATCTCCACCCCTCATTCTGTGGAGACCCACTGGCTTTTTCACCCCTGCTGTCTATGATTGCCCTCAGGTCATTCATCAGGCCCAGGCTTCCAGACACATCCCTAAGAAAAGAATCTCTACTTTTCTGAGGTTTTTTGTTTTTGATTTTGTTTTTTGTTTTTTGTTTTTGTTTTTGGCAGCTTAGTGGAAAATCTAATGTTATTTCTCATATAGAATAAGAACATGTGTAGAAAGTTATACAAACTTTAAGATCATTTTAACAGTTTTCAACTGACTTTTTTCATCAAGGTTTAGTGAGATCGTAAAAACAGAAGTGATCTGGCTGTTTTGATCTGAATTTGTAGTCATTTCATGCTCTAAGCAAAAGTTAACATTTGTAACTGAATGTAGGTTAAGGATTCAATTTCTAAATCATCTCTTTCTTCCAGAGTGAATACAGACCCAGACCCCTATGAAACACAGACAGATCCACTCAAATGATTTTGGGTCCCAGCTGTTTAAGGGGGGAATGATCAGATGCTTGGAATGATGAGTTATTTGGGTACCTGATATTTAGTTTAATCAGAGATACTTTAGTTGAGAGAAAAGAAAGATACCATTTTTGACACCAGGTTAATTCAAACTGTCTTTAAAGTCTATTTATGAAAAGCTGAACAAAACAGATAAGAAGGTTTGGCTTCCCCATGAGAATTGGGTCAGGTCCTCGGACTCTCAGCTTTGACTTTCTTGAGTATCTGGGATCTGAAATTTTCTCAGAGCTTAGAATTCAAGGCTGAGTAAGTCCAGACCATTCCCTAACATATATTTGGAAGACCACCACCCATTCTTCCTCTAATTTGGGAAGACCTAAAAGCTGAAATCACTAGTTCTTCCCTCATCAAGTTCCTACAGGGTCTATGGGTGACTCACAAAAACTCCTCCCCTCAGCTCTCCTGATCCCAATCTGGAGTTTAGCCTCAGCTCATCTGTTTCAACCTGGGGATTCTGTGCTGGTAAAAAGAAATTCACGGTCTGGAGCCGAGGTAGAAGGGACCACATGATCCCCACTACACCTACTGTTGTCAAAGTGGACTCTATTCCCACAGGACTCCATTACACCAGATTGAAGCCTGCTGTCACCTCAGAAACGAAAGCAGAAGTCCATGAGGACCCCCTAAAGTTAAGACTTATACAATCATCTCCCTGATCCCCCTTTTACCTCCTTGTGGGGTTCCCCACAATCCCCATGCCCCCAGACCAAGCTATACCTGGGTGGTAATCACTGGAAATGGACAATCCTGGACTTCCCAGAACCTGGAGCACAAAGCTTTCCCTCAAATCCCTGTTCCCTAGAACTGGATGATTTGGGGCCCTACCAGTCTTCTCAGTTCAGATACAGGATGCCCATGTACCTGTACTTGTGTCATAGCTTACCACCTGCTCTCTCCCAGCCTCGGTGCCTCCTGTGCTACTGGGCAGGCAGTAGTGAGGGATCAGACCTATTGTTCTGAATCCATACAATCGGGTCTGACTCCTAGCAACCCATGCCCAAATCTGACCATTCAAAACCCCTCTGACTCAGCCTGGGGAATCCCTGTTTCTCGGGTCCTGGGAATCATAGTCCCTAAGAAGGAGGAGGAGGGAGGGCAAGTGCCAAGAAGCCTCCTGTGCTCTACCCCATTGTCATCCCATTGCTTAGCTATCCCTGCCCCAATTTGGAACCCCGATGTCCAAATCACAGTACAAGCTGTCACCATGTTGGCCCCAGTCAGGTAATGCACCCCCCCCACCATCTTCAAAGATTCAGGAATCTCAAAATTATCAGGTACCCTTAATTACCCTTCTGTCAGCTGTTCATAAAACACTTAACGGCTCTAACCACATGTTGGAAAAAGATTTCTGGATTTGTGTTGAACCCCAGCCTCCTTACCATGTAAGGGTGGCACTAAATGCCTTGGTCACCCCTATTTCCAAGACAGAGAATTGTGATTGGGACCACCCAAGTCTCTCCCTGAGGGATGTACAGGGAACAGTTTTCTGCCTCGTATCATCCAGCACTCCTTTATCCAGCTCTCAGTATAGCTCAAGTTGTGGGCAAATCCACAAGATTCAGGTCTCTAGCTCAGACTACTTCCCCACCCCAATAGCAGCCTTGTGGGCATGCCACAATGGCCTTACCCAGTGTGTCTCTGTTACAGTGTTCCTCAGACAACAACACACTAAAGACTCCCTGTGTATCCTAGTGGCCACAATTCCCTGGATTACCATTCTCCCAGGTGAACAAGGTTGGCATTACATTTCCCAGAAAGGCAACTGAGCCACCATGGAAGATAGGCAGTACCACTCCTCATTCCCTTTTCAATGGGCTTGAACCTTGTGTGTTCTGCAGCAACTGGGATGGCAGCCTTGATTAAGGCGGAGGCCAACTATCAGGCCTTAAGTAAATAGGTAAATATTAACCTCTCCCACATAGAGCAGTCCGTCTCTGCCCTGGAAAGAAAGATGTACTCTCTGGCAGAGGTGGTTCTTCAGAACTGCAGAGGACTTGACCTTCTTAAACAGGGTAGTCAGTGTGCATTCCTTGGTGAGGCTTGTTGCTTCTATGTAAACAACTCTGGAGGGGTGAGGGAGAGTCTGAAGTTGGTAAGGCAGAATATTGCTAATACTCAGAGGGAGCTGGAAAATTCTGAGAATGGGTATTAATCCCTGTTCTCCTGAAACATCCCCTTAACTCACTAAGTTGATATCAGCCTTGGTATTAGTATTGGTATTAGCCTCTCCTCCTCCTCCTCCTCCTGATCATAGCCCTAATTGTAGGACCCTATCTCATTAATTGCTTTCTACAATTTGTCAAGTCTGGTGCTAACTCTGGTAAAATGTTAATTATCAGGGACCCTCCACCCCACCCTGCTAGCATCCTTTAGGAACAGAATTGGGTAATCTAGAAGTGAACCCAGCCAAGTCAAAGGTTTGACATACCTACAAGGAAGAGTAGGGAATGTTGGACACAATTCCACTTTCCCCTTCCCTTCACTGATTTGTAACTCCATTTTCCCCTTCCCCTCATTGATTTGTAAAACGGAGAACTCCACCTTCCCCTCACTTAATTGATCTGTAAACAAGCACAACCTCCACCCCTTCCTTTCCCTTGATTGATCTGTGGACAGGAGTTCCAGCCTAGGGTTTCAAGCAGGTGGGAAATTCAAATGTATATATACTGACCAATCACTGATTATAGTTTCAAAATTACACTGACCAATCACTGTAGTTTCAGCTTACATCATTGTAATTTCAGCTTATGTAACCTGGCTATGGAACCTCTATAAAACCGGAACAATGTCTGTGCCAAAGCACATAGATATATATAGATATATAAATATAAATATAGATATAGATATATAAATATAGATATAGATATAGATGATATAGATATAGATATAGATATAGATATAGATATAGATATAGATATAGATATAGATATAGATATAGATGGTTCTTTCATCTCAATCACTTTTATTAACATATCTTAAGTGCTATATATAAAAATACTCTTTAATAGTTTAATTTTCAAGTATAACAGTGGATACAACACTGATCTTAGAGTCAAGAAGATCTGAGTTCAAATTTAGTTATCAGAGACTACTGGCTATGAAACACTGAGACTATAATTAGTTTACCCATGCCTCAGTTTCATCATCTGTACAATGGGCATAATAGTTGTGGCTACCTTACAAGGATATTGTGAGGATAAAACTGGAAAATTATTGTAAAGTACTTTGTAAACCTTAAAAAAACTATATAAATTCTTGTTATTAGTAGTAGTAAGGCAGAACACATCAGTTTTCATAACCTAGTTTAGCAAAACAATCTGTCAACTGATTACATGATGGTCATTAAGTTATATGATCAGCAATTCCACACACCATATCCTTCTTCTGTTAATTGCTATTTTCACATTAAGCAGTTCAATATTTCATAAAGACATTATTCTACTGTACAATAAATTGGTGAATAAACGTGTGTGTTTTAGAGTTCTAATGGAAAAAATGCTTTTCAACCATCAAGGTGATTTGGTCAAGAAAGTATAGAAATCCATGTATTTTTATTCTAGTCAAAAACTAATTCTTTTCTATTGTTATGCACAGCATTAGGCCCTAGAGATAAACATAAATAAATGAAGCAGTCTGCCCATAAAGAGCTTGATTTTATTAGAGCAGGGCATAGCAGAGCATCAGAGAAAATTCATTGGTTTTGAAAGGCAAATGATGTATGTCAAATCCTAACATTGATGCTTAATATATGGCCTTGAGTAAGTCACTTAACTGCCTTCATACTTAATATTTTTGTGCTTAGAATATGTGAGTTAGAATACATGGCCTCTGAAGTCCCTTCCAGTTCTAGAACTTCGATGCTAAGTATATAAATTTAGAACAAGGGAATTTCCAAAGATCAGATAACATTAGATATGAGTAATCAGTAAAAGTCTATTTAAGAGATTTGTCACCTGAAGTTTGGAGGAAGCTAGAGATTCTCAGATATGAGAAAAGAATTCATACGTTGTGTTTATTTGGTGTTTATGTATGTACATTTATACATATGCTCTTATGTATGTATATTAATAATAGAAATGATAAATATAATAATAGCTAACATTTATATAGCACTTATTATCTGCCAGGCACTATGCTAAACCCTTTAGAATAGTTATCTTATTTGACCCTCACAGCAACTCTCAGGGATAGGGTCATTTTACAGATAAGAAAAAGACAATAGAGATTAGATGATTTACCCAGGGTCAAACAGCTAGTAAGGAACTGATCCTGGATTTGAACACTGGTCTTCTTTGACTTTTGCTCCTGTGATCTCTTTATTGTGTCACCTAATATTTCATCTACCCTCAAAGAATGCCATTTTTAAAAGGTATGAATGACTTTACTTTTATCCTTGTTTTCCTAGAGCCTGCCACAATTTCTTCCATATTGTCATTGCTTAATAAATGCATATTGTTTTAATAATGCTAGTCCTGAAGACAGTCTATGCAATGGTAGTAGGTAGAGTGCCAGGCCTAGCATCAGGAAGTCATCTTCTTCAATTCAAATCTAGTTTCTAACACTTAATATCTGTGTCACTTTGGGCAAGTCACTTATCCGTCTTTGCCTTAGTTTTTTGATGTGTAAAATGAGATAAAGAAGGAATGGCAAACGAAAAACTGAAATATCTTTGCCAAGAAAAAACCTAAACATGTCATGAAAAGATGAACATGATTGAAAAAAGCCAATACTGAACAACATTATACGTGAGGTCCAGAAAAATTGCTTGGTTGATAAACAGAGTAAATAAAAGGGAGTAGGTTGTAACAATTTGTTTAGAAATTTCATGTTGTGGAAGATTATGTTAGAGTTGGTAACTTGTCATAGTTGATTCAAGCTCTCCTAATCTGTCTTCATTACATGAGTAACTCAGTATGGACTGTGAGTCCCCAGAACACAGACTTGAGATCATAGTACTCTTCTGATGCTAAAGGATGAAAGGCAGAAAAGAATGGAACAATCAATATTTAAGTCACTAAATAATTAAATGAATAATTATGGACATTTTACTACCTTCTCTCTTTTTTATACTCAGTATGAAAAAATCCACATGTATGATTAAAAGAGACCTGACAATTTGTATAAGGTATTTTAAGAGCAATGCATTTTGCTCATTATTAAATTTAACTGTTTTATTTACATTTTTATTTCAGATTTATTTTTTCTCATGTATACTTTATGTCAAATTTGTTTTTTAATGAATACATATAATGTAAGACTTTTTTAAGCTAAAATGTTGACTGTGGAAACCTGCCAAATCTCTCATGATGTTGCTGTTACTGTTCTAAACTTCTATGAGTAACTGCATTCTCAAATAGACAATAACAAGCTATAAATTATATGCATGCATTAGAGTGGAAATTATTTGGTTTGCCATTATGCTTCCAACCTGTCATTTGAAATGCTTATAACTATATGGCTAATTTTTAATCCTATTTTGAAAGTGCTGCTTAAAATTATACCCTCGGGACTAATTTAAACACTTTGTACATACTCTTTAGAAATTTAATCTGAAATCTGAGAATTGTTCAAAAGTTTAAAGAAAAACAAGCTATTGTCCTTTCATGTTACAGCTATGGCTACAAACAACCTTGCCCCAAAATGTGAAGAATTAAAGTATCTTATTTGATGATTCAAGCCACAAAGGCAACTATTATGGGATATTTAGATGAAGAAACTCAATTTTGTTGTATTTTGTCTCCCCAACAGTGTATAGCGTGGACATTTTGAACATGCCCTTTCATAGAACTATCTACCCTTTAAAGGGGAGTCAAGTGGCACATAAGAAATAAGAATATAAGACAGGCAAATGTATTTCCATTGACAAGGGATTGACAAAGAATTTTTACAGCTTCCTTTAGAGCTCCATACTGAGTCATGAATGACTTAACTCCTGTACAGTATTGCTGCTTGTTCGGTTGATGTGTTTTCATCTTTGTTGTTGTGACTTAAATCTTAAGCATTTATTTTGTATATATTAATTAAGTGTCTAACCCATTACTGATTATTGATTGAATGCCATTTTATTCATTCCCTTGGGAAATATTAGACTAGAAGTAAGTCAAAATCTTAGACATAATCATTTCCCCCCTAGTGGCACCAGAGTGAGGGGATTAATGAGTTGAAGATTCTGGGGAAAAAAAAAGGATTCAAATTCCTCATGAAGGTCAAGTTCCCCTAGAAATGAAACTGATATTGCCTTGTATGGAACAGTTAGAGGATGCCTTTCAAGATGTAACAGAAGGGAAGAATCCTCAAATCCCCCAAACTCATCCTAAGCAATGGTTATTATTATGTTTTTGGAGGGGGGAGAGGCAAGGCAATAGGGGTTAAGGGACATGCCTAAGGTCACACAGCTAGAAAGTATCAAGCATCTGGGGCCAGATTTGAACTCAGGTCCTCCATACTCCAGGACTGATGCTCTATTCACTGTGCCACCAAGCTGCCCCAACAGTGGCTATTATTGTTACATATAGTGGACAGCAGGACCTGACTTGATATCAGTGTTTTGTGGTGATAGTCTTTCCCTATTATTCAAGTTGTGAGCATGGGAAAAATATACTCCTTTGGCCAAACAAAAACATTTTGGGAAAGGAATTGAGGAGAAAACATCGGGGGAAAGATCTAGGGAGAGATCTCTAAAACACTGGGTAGCTTCCTCATAGATGAATTATGCAAGGATATAAACAAGAGTGGCACATAACAGAATATTGTCCATTCATTCCTTCAAAAAGTAAATGATATATGCAAGGCACCATTATAAGCATTAGATTTGTATAGCAATGGGAAGGGGACTGGCCCCTGCTCTCAAGAAACTTATTTTTCGGGGGAAGTAAGCATGAACATGAATTAATGAATGCAAAATACTAACTAAAAGCAAAGTAATTTGGGGAGATGATGAGTTATGGGATGATCCATGTGAGATTTCTTTAGGAGGTAGAAACTGAGCTCAACTTTGAATAGGGAAGGGAAAGGAAGGGAGAGAAAGGAAAGCGATATTTCAGTACCAGTGGCTAAGATAAGGAACAGAGGTGGTCTAAAAAGAATTTCATATTTTAGTTACCAATAGCAAGTTACTGAATCTAGATTGATTAAAAACATGCCATTCTTAGTACTTTCTGTTCCATTTGGTTCCGTTATCATTACAGCAATAGATGGAGGCTATATATGACTGGGGATCATTTTATATTTTTCTTTGGTTTATGAATTACATAGTCAAAGATCTTATCACTAAGGGTTCAGCTTACTGATTATGGGAATATTTGTATTGACCCAGATTGTTCATAAGGAAACAAAATCAGCCTTCACTTATGAATATATTTGAATGCTTCCCAATATAATAAAGGCATATACATACACATTCACATATATATTCATATGCCCACATACCCTTCTTCAACTATTTTCATACTGAGAAAAGTTTCATCAGTTACAGTTATTGTTTTTCCATGTAGGAATATAAATAGCTCAACTTTGATAAGTTCCTTATGGTTTCTTTTCCCTGTTTACCTTTTCAAGCATCTCTTGATTCTTGTATATGAATGTAAAATTTTCTACTCAACTCTGGTTTTTTCCTCAAGAATGCTTGAAAGTCCTCTATTCCACTGAATGACCATATTTTCCCCTGAAACATCATACTCAGTTTTGCTGGGTAGGTGATTCTTGGTTTTAATTCCAGCTCCTTTGCCCTAGAGAATGTCATGTTCCAGGCCCTTCCATTCCTCAGTGTAGAAGCTTGCAGATCCTGCGCTATCCTTGTTGTGTTTCTACAGTATTCAAATTGTTACTTCCTGGCTACTTGTAATATTCTCTCCTTGGTTTGGGAATTCTGGAACCTGATTATAGTATTCCCAGGAGTTTTCTTTTTGGGATCTTTTTTTTCAGGAGGCGATTGGTGGATTCTTTCAACCTCTATTTTGCCCTCTCGTTCTAAAGCATCAGAACAGTTTTCTTTGAGAATTTCTTGAAGAATGATTTCTAGGTTCTTTCTTTGATCATGGCTTTCAGGTGTTCCAATACATTTTAGATTATCTCACCTGGATTTATTTTCCAGGTGAGTGCTTTTCCCCATGAGATATTTCACATTGACCTCTATTCTTTCATTTATTTGGATCTGCTCAACAGCATCTTGATTTCTCTAAAGTCATTAGCTTCCATTTTCTCCAGTCTAACTCGAGGGAATGAATCTCCTCAGTGAACTTTTGAGATTCTTTTTCCATCTGGCAAATTCAACTTTTTAAGGCATTCTTCTCCTCGTTGCCCTTTTTGGCCTCCTGTGCTAAAGCTGCTGGTGTTCTGGAGTCTCTCCAGCCAGTTCCTGGTTTGGCTGCCCTGGGGCTAACAGCTCTGACTCATGTATGGCTGGTCTTGGCTCCCAGAGTGCTACACTGTCCACTCTGTGCCAGACTTCCAGGGTGTCCTCAGTGGAAGATTAGCTCAGTGTCATTTTGTAGGTTCTAGAGCTCCAGATACTGCTCAGAGTCACCTTTTATATAAATTGGAAGTGCTATTACTACTCTGCCATCTTAATCCAACTTTTTCTTTTTAACCTCTGGAATGCTCCAACTTTTTCTTTTCTTTTTTTTTTAAATTTATTTTTTAGTTTAATTTCATTTAACAAGATGCAATTCCATAGCTCTTTGATTTTCTTTTTTTTTTTTTTAAAGAAAAATGGTCTCTTATTATTTTTGTCTTAAGTCTTTTTTTTTTTTCTCTTTAAACAAATACTTTATTAACTTCTGTTTTACATCATTCATTTCCGCCAGATTTTGAGTTACAATCATTTTCCCCCCATTATTCCCCTACCCAACCTCCCAGAATAGCAGTCCCACAAGATATCGCTTCCTCCAATCTGCTCTCTCCCATACCTTCTCCCATACCCCCATCGACTTTTCCATTAGAGGAAGATGAATCTTTGTGTCCCAATGCCTGCACATCTTATCTCCCAATTATAGGCAAAAGAGTATTAATAATAGTATTTATATATATATTTGAAACATTTAATGTTACGACCTCGAATTTCAGATCCATTTCCTTCCTCCCTTGTCACCCATTCCTTCTTGGGAGATAAGTAATTCAGTATATGTTGTACATGTCTAGCTATGCAAAACATTATCATAGTAGATATATTGTACAAGGCTGCTTATAATTCCCTCCCACTCATCCCACCCCCCACCTGGTCCATTCCCTACATGATCCTGTCCCTCTTCTATAGTGGGTACTTCCAACCTCCCCTCACCCAAGGATGCCCTCCCATCCATCATCCCTCCTCTCATCCCCCTTCCCCCTATCCTGCTGCAGGTTGAGATATCCCATTTAGTATGTATGTCATTTTCTCCCTGAACCAAATTCAATGTGAATGTGGTTTTGCCTTTTTAGCCTTCCTTATTCTCCCCCTCCTTTGCACCCACTTCCCCTACATGAGATAGTTTACCCTACCATGTCTCTCCCCATCTCCTCTTGCCACTTTCCTCTCTCACCTCATAATTTCATCCCTTGAGTACTCTCCCTTCCCAACAAAATCAACCTATGCCCTCTATCCATATATAACTGTAACCATATACACACACATTCACATATGTATTCGTATGACCACACCCCCTTCTTCCATTATTTTCATAGTGAGAAAGATATCATCAGTCACAGTTATTGCTTTTCCATATAGGAATGTAAATAGTTCAACTTTGATAAGTTCCTTTTGATTTCTTTTCCCTGATTACCTTCTCACGCATCTCTTGCTTCTTGTGTCTGGATGTCAAATTTTCTATTCAATTCTGGTTTTTTCCTCAAGAATGCTTGAAAGTCCTCTATTCCACTGAATGACCATATTTTCCCCTGAAACAAAATACTCAGTTTTGCTGGGTAGGTGACCCTTGGGTTCATTCCCAGCTCTTTTGCCCTCTGGAATATCATATTCCATGCCCTT